>RJWJ010016061.1:0-35097 GCA_004363605.1 Indri indri
CCAGTGACTGCTCTTACTGTTGTGCCATTTCTTCTGTCCTGGCTGTAAAGATGCCCTCCTGCAGCTGCTGTGGCGTGGTCCTCACCCCGCTAGACTGTCAGCCATGCCTCTCTGGCTCCCACTTCTCCCTACTTCTCCAAGGCCTGGCTCACTAAAATGCATGGTATAAATGAATAACTTATCTCTTGTTCTGTCTGCTTTAATCGTACGACCCAGTGCAAAAAGCAATTATTCACTAAAAAACGCAGAGATGCAATGGGTCCTTAACAATACAATGAGGACATTCCTTTTTAAATACCCTGCTATGCCAAACAGGTAGAGAGGTTTTAAAGAGTCGTCAAATGTTCCAACTCATATTAAATTTCCCTAAATTCTTCACATTTTGAAACCACTAATCTATTCATTGGTTTTGCCCTTTAAGTATTCCTTACAAAAGGTATTTTCAAATTCCAATGACATGTACTTTCATCAGTTAATTTTTAATTGAGCCAAATATCAAATGCTCACATTAACCAGACAAAGTGTGTTTAGCTACTGATTTGCAGTGACAGCTTGTGTTATTCTCACACACAGGCCAAGCATGAAACAGAAAACTAATAACCCCTTAACTGTATTCTCAAAGTATCATTTATGGGAAAGAAAACTACATTCAAAGAAAACTTGTGCAATGGCTGTCATTTTTTTTCCCCCGAGCCGCAAGCTGTTACAAAGCAGGGGAGCTCATTTTCTCACAGATACGGACCAGCTCAAGAATCCCACTGTCACTGGATGTATTCATTAAGAAGGAATCTGGCAGCAGCACAGGGGACAGATACTTTGGAGAACAGGCCAATTATCTGGATGTCCTTTATAATTTGAAGTTTCTGAATTCAGTCATAGATAAGCCACTTGAAGAGGGGCGGCAATGGGGACATAATGCACAGATGGCCACTGAGGAAACGAAAGGGAGGAAGGGAGGATGGGAGAGAGAAGAGAATTTGCTTGTGGTTTCATTCATGGGGACAAATCTGCAAGCTGACACATTCATCTTTTTAAAAAGCCCCTGGAGAAGTGTGGTCCAGCTTCATTATAAGTAAACAAATCATACAATCTTTCTCAAACAGATGACAGAATACAAATTCCAAAACACAAATTCCACCAGTTCTTATGATCACAGACAGGCTGCGATGCTTACTTGAACCAGAACAGAGAACTTAGCCAAAAGCTGCCAGGCCGACAGTTCTATTCAAGACGGCTCTGTTGGTCTTCCTGATGATCGGTGTCTTTAGAAATAAAATCTTAGGCTCTCTCACCTCTGGGAATGCTGTACTGACTTCCACCTTCAATTGGCTGCTTGTGTTTATGGGAGAAGAATTGGGGAATCCTCTACCTTGTGAGTTTTATGCTGTAGTTCTTTTCATATTTGAGCTACAACACTGATCAGGGTTAAAATCCACCTTGCTCCCACTGGAGGACCTTGAGCAAGCCCTGCTTTCTTTAAAGATAAGGGGATAGATAATCTCAGGCTTCAAGACCTTCTCAGTCTGGGTTAGGCTTGAGATGTGAAATACGAGGAATGAGAGCAAGTAGGCATATATATGTAGATTATGTGTGTACAACCTTTGTATAAACAGATACAACGTACAACCAGCAGGCTGGTATCTAATATTAGCATTAAGGACTAACGAATGTTAAATGTTTGATATAAAGCAAAATCTAAAAGATTTCTCTTTAGGTATGAATGACAAACTTGTTCAATTCAATGAAAAGGACGAAATAATTTTTCTTTTTTCATTTCTATTGAATATTAATGAACCTATAGGATGGGATATTTGGGATA
The DNA here is from genome assembly GCA_004363605.1 of Indri indri. Classification (NCBI taxonomy): domain Eukaryota; kingdom Metazoa; phylum Chordata; class Mammalia; order Primates; family Indriidae; genus Indri; species Indri indri. The sequence continues at coordinate 1,820 of RJWJ010016061.1, forward strand.
CATACACACACTGTAGTAAGAGAAGTGGGAAAACACTAGCTGGTTTGGGTGAATTAGATGCTCAAAGTCCCTCTAACATAATCAGTTTATGAATTCATTCATTCAATAAACAATCATTATGTGTGCCTATTACCTACTAGGCTAGGTGCCAGGCTGATTTTAATAGGAGAAATATTTTATTAAATGAGGAAATCCCAGTGAAGTAGGACACATTGATTTTGTAAGACTGAGAGCCACGAGTGGAGGATACTATCAGTATATTTTTCAAGAATACTAATTTGACTCAAGTTGAATTATTTTTTAAGTTGGCAAACTGGTGGTGAGAAGCCAAGCTTTGAACAGTAAAGCTTCAAGTTAACCACATTAATCCAATCTATACAAGTCTACAGAGGACTTTGCGGGTAAGGTGGAAGGCAGAATCAGCAGTAGCAATTAGGCCCACTTTTGGAAATGAAAGAAGAAAAAGGGAAATCTACATGGTTTTGGGGAAAAGGTATATTATACTCCAACCTCAGTTTCTCTTTTGAGCTCCAGATCCTTATGTCCAACTGCTTACAGGGCATTTCCACTTGGATATCGTACTGGAAGCTCAAGTTGAAAATGTCCAAAATTAAATTCATTGCATTTATTGCACCAAACAGTAACTGTTCTTATCTTTCCTTTCTCTCTGAAAGAGAGTATCATTCTTGGAGCCAGCTGGGGTGGCACTTGAGTCTTCACCCCTGTACAGTTAAACACAATCGTCCCTCGGTATCCTTGGGGGACTGGTTCCAGGACCTCTCTCGGGTAACAAAATCCAGGGATGCGCAAGTCCCTGATGTAAAATGGTGCAGTATTCACATATAACCTATGCGCATCCTCTTGCATACTTTAAATATCTCTCGATTACTTATACTACTGCTTATATAATGTAAATGCTATACAGATAGTTGTTACACTGTATTGTTTAGGGGACAACGACCAAAAAAAAGTCTGAACGTGTTCAGTGGAGACTTTTTTCTTCCTCTAAATATTTTCCATCCTAGGTTGGTGGAACCCACAGATGCGGAGGGCGAACTGTACAAACCTCTCAAGCTAGGACCCAGTGACAAGTTCTCAAACTGCAGTCTTATCTCATGAGAGTTCTCTATGCCCCAGTCAAGTCAGACTCCTCGCAATTCCCCAAACACTCCTCAGACGTTCCTGCTGGTTTCTGCTACCTGAAATGCCTGCTCCCCGCATCTCCCACCTGTTCTCCAAAGGTTGTCTCAAAATTACCTCCTGCAAGAAACTCTTCAGATACCCTACTAGCTGGATCGGCTCTCTCTGTCGACAAAAGATTGTTGAGGATGACAGCAATTTATATACTTGTCTTAGTCCCCTACTGGTTGGCAAGTTCCTTGAAGAAAGTTACCTTATGCATTTTTCACTTAACTAAAACACCTGGCATAGAGCTTTGCACATAGTAGGACCTCAATAAATGTTTTTCTCAATGGAAAAAGTAAGTGTGCATGCTTTCCAAAATAACCAGATCCTTACTATCCTTTCCATTCCCATCACCGCCCTGGTTACTGAGAACTCAGGGTTAAGTTTCATGGATAATTGCTCATTTTTTCAATGAAGACTTCTTCAAATCATTTTCTTCTTACACTGTAGCTTTAATGTTCAGTAAGTGGTTGTGTCTCACTGTACTTAAATTTTGTTATAAAATACCTCCAAACTCCTCTCTGTGTTTTTGGTGTTTAAAAAAATATAAATGCTGGCTGGAATCCATAAAGAAAATGGCCAGGAGATAGCACTAAAATTTTGAGAGCCAGAAATGCCAATGCTGCCATCCTTATGGAGTTGCTTTTTAAAAAAAAAGAGATAACAAATCAATATTTAAAGCTGATGACAGAATTTGTAATTAATTTTATTCCTATTATAATTGTAAGAAAGATCTCTATGTGTATATAGAGATACAGCAGATAGGCATTGAATTAAGAGGACTAAGTATTTGTCCCATATTCTCATAGAAAATTCTAAGGAAGCTGAGAGCAACATTTGACTGCAGTTCAATTTCAGGGTGAATACATAGATATAACATTCATCGTGCCGTAAGGCAGAAGGAATCTTAGTTATCTGCTATGGAGAGCTGGAAAAAGTCAAGAAAAGACGGCGTGCAACATTGATCCTTTGTTTGGTGTTCTAAGCATTAGAATTCATAAACTCTCCGTACTCCTTTGCAGCTTAACTGTCTTTTCAACAGTTAAAAATAGAGAGATACAGTAATTGGAACTGTCACAAGAAAAGATGTATTAGTCTCAATGGAAAAAATCTCCTTTGAAAAATTAAAGCTTCACTTGACACGGTGGGTTCTCGGGTTGTTTTCAGGAGACATAAGAAAGAACAGAGTGGAGTCAGTCATAAGCTTCTGACTCATTACGTTGAAGCCCCAGAGAGCTGATTATTAACTAAAAATGGAATATGGTTCTCTCCCTGAAATTCGGAAGGCAAAACAAGCAGCAGAACGGAAACACAAATGTCCCCACTGAAAGCATGTGCTCCCAATGCAACGCATAAGAGAAGGTGCATCCATAGTTAACCTGCGCATGGAATGTGGTGGATCGCCCAAGAAAATCACCCAAGTAGCTCTCAGTATATTGCTACAAATGGCCACACCAGCATAGCATGTCAGGGAGATTCCCTTTCTAACATGTTTAAGAGGGTGTTTGGGGAAGTAGTCCTAACTACAAGCTATTTTAGTTTAGTTAGTCAAAATTTATCTAAGGCTCAAGTATAACCCCACTATGATCTTGCAGTACAGGGATCGAAGCAAGTAAAAATTTTGTCAGCAGATACTATCTTTTCCCTGCACAAGGTTGAAATTTTTAACCTCTGGAGGGAAAGGATAGTTTTTGCTAACAGAAAAGATAGCTTGTGTAAACAGAAGTTTTTTGGTTTTTTGAGAGAGTCTCGCTCTGTCACCCGGGCTAGAGTGCAGTGGCATCATCATAGCTCACTGCAACCTCCAGCTCCTGACCTCAAGTGATCCTCCCGCCTCGGCCTCCCAGAGTGCTAGGATTACAGGTGTGAGCCACCGTGCCTGGCCATGTTAACAGAAGTTTTACTTGCCCAACTGCCTATAGTAAGTCTAGAGTAGGGATTATGCTCTCACTTTGGCTAGAACCCATTTCACCCCCTTGCTGGTATCTAGCCATATTGCTATTTTCTTCCTGTGAATCCCACTCTTTATGTACTGGAAGATTAACAAGGAGCCACACCTAGGAGGTCTCCCTTCGGCAGAATGACAAGACAAGGGGGGGTGATCATGGCAGTGGCGGTACTTATGAGAAACACCAAACAGCTTTGAAGAGATGAGAATAATCATTCAATCCTCATTCTCACCAAAGAATAGGTGGATTTATCTTTTGTTTGGCAAATAAAGAGCAGAGAAACCATGTTGGTGCTATAGAATTAGGCATATATCAGAACAAGTGGCAACCTACAAAAATATGTTTTAAAATGAAAACAGCTTTGTTGTCATTTTAAAAGTTTTACAATCTCCATTTAAAGAAAGAGGACCATGAGTGCAAGAAGTCAGAAGATAAACACCTGCTCTTTAGGAACATAAATGGTACAGTAGACTGTGAATTTCTGTAAATAGCATTGTGAAAGAGAGGCGTGTTGATAAATAGAATAGTAATATAACCTAAAAACAAAGCAAAACAAAAACTTTTTTTTTCTCCCAAAGGAAGAGCCCCTATTCTGTTTCCAAACCTACTTGTAATTTTCTGCATACAAGAAAGAGTTATTTAAGAAAGACAGTTCTTCAAATTACCCTGTTCTAATTGGTCTAATCAGAACCTTGATTGTCCTTTACTTTAAAAGAATTAATGAAATACTTTAGAAACTGTAGACTGGTGTTTATTAAGTCTTCTTAATGTGCATAAAGAGTGCTTAGTGGGTTAATGTTTAACAAAGGGAACTCCCCTTCCCTTTCAGTTCTGTTAAGCACATGTCTGTGTTATACAGTATTTTTAAAACTATATTTTGTACTGTATTTAAATTAGGCCTAATGCACACATGAACAGCCATATGGTTAGAAATAACTTTTTTAGGCAAAGATCAAAGTGCATACAAAATAACATACACCCAGGAATTTTCTTTCTCCCTCTAAGGCTCAGAGTCTAGGATGATGCTTATTGGGCTGTGTGGTAACTGTGAGTTTATTAAGATGCCTACAACACTAGCCTGGGAGTTCATCCAGGGCAGGGGCAAAGCTCTCCTTCCCATACCCCCAGCCTCACCCAGGGTGAGACACATGTAAGACTTGCAGTCACGTCTAGTCGAATAACTGTCTCAGTCCCGGGATGATTTTCATCATTAACCTTGTTTAGACATCAAGCACTAATGTCTGAACCAAACCAAGAGGAATGAAAGACAAACCTCACAGTGCAGGAAATTCCCTGAGTGGTCTCCCATATGTAGTTGGGGAAAAGGGTGCCCAGACTGAGAGTTTACTGCTATACCTGAATAACGTGATATTAGATTACCTTAAAAAGGTTTAACAACCTTTGAACCTCAAATACAATATATCTCTGGGGGGAAAAAGAAAACTTTCTACTTGTACACTACAAAGACAGTGTTGTTTTCCAGCACAAATGCACTTCTGCTGAGATACTGCTTTGCTAAACTACTGCTAAGACACGACGAGCGACCTTAGAAACAGGTGGGGAGGTGTGTTGGAGGGGAGACACCCATTATTAACACGTGCAGCACCCACACACTTGGTTATGAGTGGGGTTCTCATCCCTCCAAAAAGTGGAATAGGACTGAGAGCAGAGATAAGAAAAAAACTACAAGAATTTGGCCTTTTTTTCTTTCTTTTTTTTTTTTTTTTTAAACCTGTGGCTTTCTGTTACCTGGTATGCTGTGCAGACACTTAAGCAATCTGAAATGTACCAGTTCAATCAAGGACTGCTAAAAAGAGCAATCAGTTCTCATTAGAAAGCACAACTAAAAGTAATAGGATGCACAAAAGAAAAGTCATGTTTTCAACAGATATTAAATAGCAACTAAAGCCTTAAAACAGAAAAGAGAACTGAGCGAACTATAAAATTTTACAAAGGTCCAGAAATATAATCACTCAACAGCACATGACTGAAAACTCTAGGAGAAATAATGTTTTTTTTCTACAAAATAAATTATTGAAAGGGGTCATGTGATTCTTAGCAGGCAGAAAGACACACTTTCCCAAGGAAAGTTCATCATTAAATATATTATTTAAGACTAGATCATCTTCAGGCTATTTTTAATCTTATCATTTTGCTGCCAAAATTGGCCATAAGCAGCTGATACTTAAGCCACCAGAAAAATGATGCTTTTTCATGTAATTTGTACACTGGCGTGAGTTAATCAAATGTTTTGCTGGATGTGGACTGCGTTCAGAAAAGAAAAACTGCTTGCTAACTAATGAAAAGGAAGCTGACCTCTACTGAGTGTGGAGAAGTTCCTATCTTCCTAAACTACCAACCCCAAAAGACCCCAAAAAATAAATAAATAAAAACAAAAAAAAACCCATCAGATTACCATCTCATCAACAAAATGAGGCCAATCTCCTCCAATCTCTGGTGGAATCATCTCATTCTTCTAGCAGTCTCCATCTCACTCTACCCTAAGACCTGAAGGTGAATGTCATCACAGTTCTCAGCTTGAAGGATGCTACCCATTTTCACTCACCGTCACTTGCCCATATGTTGACCCTCTGCCTGCAAGAGTCCCTTTGTCTCAAAGCAGTGGCAAGGTTACTAAAGTTACATACAGAATTTAAACTGTTACGAGGGGACAAAATCATAACTTGTGGAGCTATTAAAAGAGCTAACTCTCCTGCCTTTAACTGAAGAAGAAAAGCTATCTTACTTTTTAATGGCACCAGTGATGCCAATACAAATGGTGTAACCACCATGAAAAACATTAAGACTGGGCATATAGTAATTACCTCCTATCTCTCCTTCATTCCAATCTATTTCTTCCCAGGGTCAGATCACTCTAGTGGACATCTGGGAGATATTTAATATCCCAGGTAAGTCCTGTGAGGCCACCGGAAAGGGACAATGCAGAATCCATCCCACGTTGTGATTCTTCCAAAAAAAGGCCCCGGGAATCAAGGATCGTCATCGGCATCTCTAATGTACACACAAACGCCAGATTCTGACTAAGTAGCTCCGGGGTGGAACCTGGGGTTCTGCATCTCTAAGAAGCTCCCAGGAGATGCACATGTTGCTGGTCTGTGAGTCACACTTTGAGCAGCGAGGTCCTCAACGTTTTCTACGACTGCTGCTCTCTTGCTGCTCCCTCTGTCCTTTCTCTGGATGCCACACAAAGCCTTATTCAGGCTTAGGAAGAAAGCCACACCCCGCTCTACACTCAATTACTTCTTTAGTCTTTATTTAATTTGTAGGCTTCTGGGACAATCTATCAGAGGCTGATCACTCCAAGGACCTTATTTCTCCATGTATGGAACAGGGAATGCAAACAGTGTTCCTCAGCCTCAGAAGGTTCTGATTTTGCAGGAACAGTGCAAAGAAAAAGGAGCGACTTGAAGTCTAAAGCCTGGAGTATCCAGGATGAGCTGATCCACTGAGCTCTGGAACAGTACACATTATTCTCCCATGTCAAGAAGATATGCTAGCTCTCTTCTGAAACTTTACCATTAAGACCACTTTACACTGTAAGATGCAACATATTATTAGAGATGCAAACCTGACCGGTACAAATTTGGAGGAAACTCTGTATGCCAAATACCTAAAATTAAAATTTAGATTAATAAAGTGCATGTGAAATGATAGGCAAATCATTTATAACTCTCAAATGCTACCACTTTTATTCCAGTGTCCACATATGATTGTATTTTCTGGTATTTTTTTTTTTTTTGCCTATCAAAAGGAATCAAAATTCCTTTGTTTTCCTATAGAGTCATCAACCTATGTGTTGTTCTGAAAACTATTACACATTTTACCAACAGCCATGTGTGCTTTTATATGATTTATTTTTACTATAAAAGGTTTTTTTTCAAAAATTTTTTATCCTGTTCTACAGCATGTCATTGTGGTTTGGCATCATAAAATGTAGCCTCTACATTTATCAACCTCAGATACCTGTTGACCACAAAGATAAGCTCTACTATGAAAACTCTATTTTGAAAGGAGGAAAAAGTGAGCCTTTCACTTAAAAAGAAACCTCAGTTGTATGAGATGTTAACATTCTGCAACTCGACAACAAAGAGCAAGGTTATATCTTAATTTCTATCACAAACAGGTCACTGTTCCCACCTCTTTATTAACTTACTTGATAGATGACCATTACCACCTTGGATTTCTTTCAACTAGAAAAAATTTTTAAAGATGATTTTTTTTCCCATAAAAATATGAAATAGTAAAACTATTAAATCAGTTTTACTTTGGTTTTAAAATGATCCTTTTGGAGTCTGGAAGTCCCTATCTCTTTGGTTATGGTGGTTAAAAATCAAACCACCTACTTAACGAAATATTTAACAAAAATATTCTTTCCACCCTTTGGCAAGTTCTTCCAGAATTACTAAAGATCTGGTAATGTGTGATCTCAACAAACAAACAATTCACAAATAACATTCAATTTTTAGAGATTTCAATTGGAATATTTTAGTTAATTTTACTTTTAAACACTGAACAGTGGCATAAATATTTTGTCAACTTTGGTCAAATAAGATCGTATGTTCACATCAATCATCTACTTTTCTTGGCCTTTTCTCTTTTTGGCCCCTTAATATTAGCACACTTTGTAAAATGTAATAAAAACATGTAATGAGCTTCTTGACATCTAATCCACTTGCAGTCATTTCTAGGCTTTTTGCTCCTGTTCGGTCCTATAAAATAATAACATTAGTCATTCTCCCAAGACACTATAAAAGGAAGCACTAAATTGCATCCCTTTTCAAAGATAACTCTTCAGATTAAAACAAAAAGCCTAAAAAGAAACTTCAGAGAAGAATTATTACTTTTTCAAAAATTAATCATTTTAGATACAAGATGTAGGTCTTAATTACAATTTTTGAGTCTTAGGATCTGCACCCCTCCCCCAAGAATCACAGGAAAGTAGAACCGTAAACGGTGGAAGCTCTATCTAACACAGTACCAGGCAAAAAAAAAAAAATCATCTCACAGATGTTCTTCAAAGCCACAGGTATCAATCACTTCAACTAAAGTCAGGTCATGAGAGAATCCACAGCTAAGAATCAATTCTTCCACACTTTACATGGATACCTTGGATACATATTTTTTCAACAGAGGAGACCACAAAATTATGTAGATTCTAGGTGGTGCAAGGTAAAAGATACTAAAATTCCAGTAAACTTTTAAATCACACGTGAATTATAGAACACAAAGTAGGCAGCCAATGCAAATTCTAGCACTGATGAGATAAAGTAAAGCATCCATAGCCTAATGTTCAAGACAACTCATTGTGCCCACTGGGAATATGGCGCACACTTTAGATTCCAGTCCAAGGACCTTGGAATGTCAATTTACCTCTTTACAAACACAACTAAGTTTTCCAGGGAAAGGGGCTATATTGGTTTTCCTCTTTTGGAAAATTTTACCAAGTGAGTCAGAAAAAGCACATCCTTCATCCTGTGGTGGAGTCTGTTCTTCTAATTGGATAGTGCTCAAATTTTAGTACACAAGGAGCTGGTTCAAGGGCAGATTGTTCAGGACGCAGGTTATCAAGACCCAACCTAGGGGTCTGGTTTGTAAGTAGCCCCTGAAACCTCCGGTTTCAACACCCAACTCAGGCTATGTAACTGTGATGCTGGGGACCCCTGGACCCCCAGTTTGATAAACACTGAAGGGGCACCATTTATCACAAAATCCTACTGGATCGCAAATGCTGGATCTCTGAACCTCTGAACCTCAAGGGCTGGTTATCACAGTCGGGTTGGCAAGGAGCGCACCGTCCAGAGGAAGGGGGGGGAAACCTGATTGTATTTCACTGGCTCCACAGCCTGCCCTTGCCCCAAGAGTCCACCCACACGCCAACCGCCGCATCTCAGACCTGAGCCCAGACTCACACTCAACCAGACAGGCACCTACCCAGCCTCCGTTATCCTGGATCCAGGTGTGCAGGTGCCGGTTCAGGTACTCAGTCATCCACAGGGCGATGTTGTCCACCAGGGGCGACATCTCCCGGTTGACGCTCTCCACACACATGACCCCACCGAACTCAAAGAAGGCCACAATCCTCCCCCAGTTCACCCCATCCCTGAAGAGCTCCTCCACCACCGTAGCAAAGCGTCCCCTCGCGGTGAAGGGCGTCAGGTGCAGCTGGCTGGACATCTCGGCGAAGTCGCGGCGGTAGCGGCGGGAGAAGTCATCGCCCGCCTGGCGGAGGGTCAGGTGGACCACAGGTGGCACCGGGCTGGGCGCAGGCCCCGCGGCGGCGGCGGGGGCGGCCGGGGGCGAGGTCCTGGCGGCCGGGTCCCGAGGCGCAGCGGGAGGGGGGTTGCGCCCGGGCTGGGAGGAGAAGATGCCCGGCGTGGGGGCGGCCCCCGGGGGCGCAGCGCCCGCGTCTCCAGCATCCCACTCGTAGCCCCTCTGCGCCAGCTTATAGTGGATGTACTTCATCACTATCTCCCGGTTATCATACCCTGTTCTCCCAGCGTGCGCCATCCTTCCCCCGAGGAACAGCAGCCGGGTACCAACAGCACCTCTCGCCCCCGCTCCCACCCCACGGCCCCCAAAGAAAGAAGAATAGTTATAATCCAGCTATTTTATTGGATGTGCTTTGCATTCTTGGATGAGGGGGTGTCTTCAGTCACGCGGAACACTTGAGTCTGGTGTTTCCCCTTGGCATGAGATGCAGGAAATTTTTATTCAAATTCCTTTCGGATCTTTATTTCATGAGGCACATTATCATTAATAAGATTGTTAATATCAGTCTACTTCCTCCGTGATGCTGAAAGGTTTAAAAAAAAACCTAGTAAGTCAAAATCAGGTGCATTTTCCTTTATACACTGGGTGAAAGCAGGGCATACACACTACGAGTTACACAGCTATAATGTATTAAACTGCCTGGAAATTAAATTTACTCGAATGCACTTAAAGTTAAAATCTCAAATGTTTCCATTGAAAGTTACATTAAACCAACTTCCTGTGCAAAGAACTTACTTGTATTTTTTAAGGACAGCATGATCCTCTGTCAAGTTTCCTTTTTTGTCAAACCAAAAACAAATGCATAAGGCAACGATCCCATCAATCTTCAGAACTCTCCGGTGATAGCTGCTTTGAAACTTCCAAATGAATCAGGAGTAGAGGGAGTAAAAATTAGGAGGATTTCCAGATTGATTCCCAGACTTGGGCTTCACAGAAATGTCAGTCCGTAGGAATCCCAACCGGAGATCTCAAGAGCACGAGAGAAGGCAGCGGCGGCGGCAGATGAATTACAATTTTCAGTCCAGTATTTGCAGAAGTCCTGTGATTTTTCCCCTTCTCGGCAATTTACACACGCACAGACACGCGCGGGCGCAGACATGGACCTCCATCCACGGGACCGCTTCACGCCTCCACGAGAGAGACAGGGGAAGGGGGACGGTGGAAGAGCCGGGGACGGGGGCAGGAATCCTCTTCTGATTAAACTCCGAACAGCAAATGCATTTTCCGAAAAGCTGCTTGATAAATGAAGGCAGGACGCGCCCGGGCCGCCGGTGCTGAGCGCAAGAAGCCCGCGCGCTGTGTGTGGTGCGGCGAGGGGTGGGGAGGAGGAGGTGGTGGGGGAGGGTTTAATTTTTTCCCTCTTTTCCTAAAAAGGATGACTGCTACGAAGTTCTCCCCCCTGGACCCCCTCTTCCGCTGCACCCCACCGGCGCACCCCGCCTCCGGGCTGCGCACCCTTTCTCCTCCTGCTGCTCCTGCGCGGCGGCGGCGGCGGCGGCCGCCTCCCCGAGCTCCCGCCGCGCAGCCCGCTCCGAGCGCTGACGGCCGCCGCGGGGAGGGCCCGGCGCCCAGGCACCTTCGCTGGCGGCGGCGGCGGCGGCTCGGCGGGGACACCGAGAGCGGCGGGCGGGAGCGCGGCGGGCGGGGAGGAGGCGGGGGCGGGAGGAAGGGGGCGGGCGCGGGGCGGGGGGGCCTGGCCTCTTACTTCATTCTCCGCACAAACCGACTGGTTTCCTGTACGTACGTCACACCGTTCATTCAAAAAAAGAAGAAAGAAAGAGCCCTCCTCTGAGCCGCCGACCGCCCCCTCCGCCCGGCTCCCCTTCCCCGGTTAAAGGCGCCGCGGCCGGCCCGGAGCGGCGCGCCCCGGCGGGGACGCATGGCGCGTAGGGCCCGGGCTGGGGAGGGCGCGCCCGGGCCGGCCACCCGCCCGCTCCGCTCCGCCCGCCGGGCCCGGCCGGTGGGTGGCGCGGGCTGCGCAGGCCTCCCGCGCGGCCGCGGCGCGGTGGGTGTGCGAGGGGCCTCCTCGGGCCTGCGGCGCGGGCTCGGGAGGCGCCGGGCCCGCCAGGGGCTGGGGGCGCCTGGGGAACCGCTCGCCGCGCCGGGCGGACGGGCGGGCGGCGGGGCGCAGAGGGGGCGGTTGCCGGGTGGGTGCGCCAGGAAAACAAGGGCTGGAAAAGCACCGGGAATCGCTTCGACCCTTTCTACCCGTGTGTGGTGTACACACACACACACACAGACACCCTGTGTCACCGCTCGGCCGCCGGGAAGAGGGCCGAGGCCAATGCCAACCCCCAGCAGTGGGACCTCAGCGCTGCCCTGCCGTGAAGGGAGGCGACTGCACATTCTTTAAGGAGTGTCCAGGGACGCCCTACCGTCGTGTTTACTTTCAAGTTGCATTCCTAGGTGTCCACGCAAAACACGGGCGCGCGCGCGCGCACCCCGGCCGGTTTCCACCTGAACACCCCATCTGTGGCCAAGGCCAGACAGAACTCAGCGGGCCAGTGAAGGGGCCGGTGGGGGGCCATGGGGCTCCAAAATAGTGAAGTCCATGTTCTCCCTCTGCCCCTAACACTTAGGGCACTGGGTTAGGGCTGGGACGCTGAGGCGTTCTATATGGCAACCTTCAGGCCCACGTCCCTGCGCCGGGGTGGGTGGGTTTCTAAAGGTCTCCACCTTTGCCGGGCAGCCAATCCTGCTGTAGGTGGCCGCACTTTCTCAAATGATACACAGACTCGTACACGCGCGCGTACACACAAGCAGATACAGTTTTAAATTCATCGGCAGGAATAAATCCTGGGAGAAAAGGACAAGAGGACAAACAAGTTGCACGTGTCTAACTATTTTTATCTCTAAGAATCTTTGACAAATAAAGCATCAAGAGAAAAAAAGTTTACTAGAAGCACAGCAGCCTACATACTAGGGCTCAAGAACAAATATAGAGGGACACTGGCCTACTATGGTCATAGAAACATGACCAAGGAGTATTACATTCTGACACCTTCCTTATTTTGTCTCATTCCTAGTCTAAAAGCATTTATTCCTAAGCAAAAAAAAAAAAAAAGGAAAGAAAAAAATCGGATTTTTTTTTTAGTTCTTTACTTATTTTTTTTTTAAGACATGATATCTCACTATGTTGCCCAGGCTGGGCTCTAACTCCTGGGCTCAAAGGATCCTTCTGCCCCAGTCCCTGAATAGCTGGGACTATAGGCACTCTCTACCCACCTGGCTATTTTTATTTCTTCATTTATCACATCCAATCAGCCAAGGTGCCAACTTCTCACGTAGGACTGGGTGCCTTGGTACAAGTTTCTTATCCAGGCATGAGGCAATGAAGGGAGATGTTCCTTTCTGCCCTCTTGATGGTTGAGACACAGTCCCCTTTTGTCCATGGGCAGTGGTAGGGAGGGAGGTGTTCTTGCCTGGATGGACACAGGGTACAGATTGACCTGGCATATATGTTCTCATAGAAATCCGTACTAATTCTACGTTTTGGCTTAGAAACCTTCTCAGAACCTTGTTTTAAACCTCTGGAATTACTTAAGAGGAATTGAAAGACTTCATGCCTCTTACACGGAGCATGTGAGTGAGGAAATGAGAGGACAGGGCTGGAAAAGAAATTGTACTTCTGCAAAGGGGGCAGCCAGAAGAAGACAGATCCCCTATTCCCAGAGAAAGAAACGCTTCCTGGTTTTTCTCTTCCTTTGCTCCCATAGAGACTCACTGTATGGATTTTCACAGGCAAATTCCTTATGTGACATCTTGGCTATAACCAGACAGTCTCAGGACAGGTCTGTGCTACGGTCATTGACTACGGTTATATACCCTGGGAATGTCCTGGATACTCTTTCAGTTGTGAAGAGTGAAACCGTTCTTTGTTTATTAGATTCCATTTTAAAGCATAAGGGTAAGCATTCCTAGGAAATATGGGACATTAACTATTAATATTTGTCTTTGGGTAATGCTGAGGCAGTGGAGGGAACACCAGCCTGAGGCAGGAGTACTGGATTTGAATCCTAGATCTGTGCCTGCCTAAGACCTTCCAACAACCCAACCACCTTCCAAACGTATACACAGTGGATTTCACTTTCCAAGATGTTTCCCACTTCTACGAGCCAATGAATGATCCTTTTGGCAGCTTTGCCTGATTGGATTCTACAAACAGGGTGGCACCAGGAACAGAAAAGATCAGACGCAGAGAATGGAGATTGTATCAAGAGTCTGAAAGGCCTGTATTTTCTTTCCTTCTTCATTCTCCAGTCTGCCAAACAAAAAGCTTTTTATCGCCAGTTTCGCCACCTACTGGTTGATGTTTAACAGCGTTATTCAAAAAGTTCTCTTCATCGTCAATATGCATGTTCCCTAAATTTATGAAATTCTATATAACCGTGTTCTAATCTGAGCATACTAATGTTTAACATAGGTATGTATCAAATCGTTCCAGCTATTAAACTCTTTATTTAAAGTGAGGGTATAAAGAGATCATTAACTGAGAAGGAGTTGATAATGGATAGGTCAGATGAAAGAGTTAAAAATAAAATGACTGCAAACCATTTATTTTAGGTTAAAAATATAAACCATGACTTCAAACAGAAGCAGAAATAAATCCATAAACAAAATGAACTGACTAGAGAGAGTAAAATCAAGTGGTCCATATAACTTACATAAAAGAAAAATGTGAACTGCTTATAAAATAACATCTCACAAGGCTTAAATAAGCAACCCAAAATGCTAGTTTCCGATTTCAAGTCCCCTCTACACTGTGGACTCTTATGCTGAATAGTGCCACGCTCTCTCGAATGGTTTGAATACGATGTAGACAAGCATTATATAAGGCCCAAGCACACTATTCCCAATTCATTTGTGCTTCAGAACCCATCTTCTGCTGTTAAGCGATCATATCCAAGTTGCCGGCTCTGTGCTCTTAGATCATTCATGTCATAATCGGGAAACTCTTTTACCAAACCTAAAACAAAGATTTGGTTTAACTTAGAAACCCACCTAACTAATTTATGGTGGGTCCTAAACCTTAAAAAATATTCCAAATAACTAAGCAACAACCTTTGAAACTGGGCAATGGACCACAAATAAATCATTCTGTTGTGAAAGTTTAACGGGTAAATAATGTTTACTTTTGGTTTACAATGGAAAGCAGACGAAACTTACTTGTGATGATTTTTCTTCCTTTCAAATTAATAACTTTGCATTTAAAGTGAAATAAACTAAGCACAGGAACTCATCTTGTATGTTTTCAAATGCATACTGCTCTCCTTGGATTGACACTGCAGTAGTAGAACCAAACAGCGTTTAACACCATAGTATCAATGTGGGATAGGGGAAGAATTCACATTATTGTGTGCAATAACTTTTATTCTCTTATGTTATTTAGCACAGAGCACAATATCTCCCATATATTAATTGCTAATGAACACGATTAGAAAAATCAAGGTTAATATGTTTGTTTCCTAGGGCTGTCATGACAAAGTACCACAAACTGAGTGGCTTAAAACAAAAGACATTTATTCTCTCACAGTTATGGAGGTTAAAAATCCAAAATCAAGGTGCTAGCAGGGCCACGATCCCTCTGAAGCTCTGGGTAGAATCCTTCCTTGTCTCTTCCTAGCTTCCAGGAGTGGCCAGAAATCCTTGATATTCCTTGGCTTGCAGTTGTATATCTCTAATCTCTGCCTCTACTGTGACATGGCATTCTTCCTGTGTGGCTCTGTCTTCTATTCTTACAAGGTCACCAGTCATATTGGATTAGGGCCCATCTTAATAACCCCATCTTAACCTGATTACATCTGTACAGACCCTATGTCCAAATAGGGCCACATTCACAGGTACTGAGAGTTGGGATTTCAACATCTATTGCATGTGTCAAATATGACATTTTTCAAACTAATGAAGTTTTTACCCCAAGGCCTAAGGACTCAGCGACATTAGAACTGAATTTCAGGGGGTACCGTGACCTTTCCAAAGCTATACTCTAGCTATTGCACATTTCTGCTTAAAGTTCTTCAAAAGCTAAAATCTCACCTCTTCGGAGGGCATGATCTGGCCCAAGCCTGCCACCTCAGGCTTCTCTTTCCCTTCTTGCAGCTATATTAACTCTTTGTGGTTTCTGAAATATGCCAAGATCCCTCACATCTTTTGCCTTTCTGCTGGTCTCCCTGAAATGCACCCAACCTTTTCACCTGGCAAATTCATACTTATTCCTCAAGTGTCAGCTCAAGAACTTCCTCTGTGAAACCATCCCTGACTATCCTGGGCAGTCTTAGGATTCCACCTGTGCTGCTAGAAGATGTTTATTACAGAGCCTAGAAGCTTAAAAACCAAAGCAGGAGTTTGAATCCTGGCTCCATCATTTAGTAACCATGACCTTGAGCTAGTTATTTAACCCCTCTGTTCCTATTCCCTCATTTATAACATGGAGCTATGAATAGTACTACTCTCAGGGTTAGTGTATGATTTCAATGAGTTAAAACATTTAAAGCACTCCCAACAGTGACCGATTGACACCTGTTAAGTTTTCAGTGTTAGTTATATCTTAATTATAGCTATTCTCAGATCATAGTGTAATTTCTGGCATATGTTTTTCTCACTAGATTATAAACTATTTGAGGACAGAGACCATATTTTTCCTTGGTGCATTCCCAGCTTAGAACAGTGCTTAAGCATTCAGATATTTGGGGCCTAAGATTCAGAGGCTCCGAGCTGAAGAAGGGAAGGGGGAGTGGTTCCTCTTTCTGCAAGAAGACTTGTAAGGACACAGCAGAGCCATCAGAGGGATGAAAGGGGGGGTGAGGGTCGGTGAGGAAACAAATGTTAATTGCCACGAGAGAGCGACAAATTGTTTATGCAGAATTGTATCTCCAGTGCCTGATACAGAGCTCAAAATTGGTGCTCAGCAAATACATGTTGAATGAGGAAAAATGGAGGTAATAAAATCAGAAGTGGAACAGAAATCAAAAAATAATTCTCTTTTTAACATCTAAACATAAAAATTATAGAAGTATCACATGCTATTCATTGTTCAAATGTAAAGAAAGGTTAAGCTTGCAAACCAAGATGTCCAAGAAATCTCTTCTCAATGGGTCAAAATTTTTCTGTTTAAAAACTGATAAATAACAAGGCATATTCTTTTACAGAACATCAGTCTTGTACCATTTGCTGCCCATCAGGGTCTAGAAGATAAATTTCATTGTTGGAATATGCAGGTTTAATTTAAAGTATAAGAAATCTATTTGTACAGAAAACATAATAACTTAAGAAATTTTACTAAATTCCACATTTCTTAAACTCATATATCCCACATCATAGGCACACGAACAGAACATATTTGAAACAAGAGCTCAGAATACTAAGTACTCCCCAAAAAAAATAATTCCTAAAAAAGGATAAAAATCAGGCCTGGTGAAATGCTTAGGATGGAAAGTCAGGATAACATTATAGAAGACATTTATGTTTTGCTTAAATGGTCTCTTAAAAATGCAAATTCCCAGAAAAATAAGTTTTCAAATCTGTAAAGCTTGTTCCCCATTTATTTTTTGTTGTGATTCAGAAATACAAGATATGAAAATTAGGTTACAATTCTGCCACAAAAGCTTCCAAAGTAGCAAACACAAGTTCTAATATGTATCAAAATAGCCATGTACACTTTTATCAATTTAAAAATGTCTTTAGAGTTGTCTCATCAAGCAAGTGTAAAATATAACAGCTACTATCTCCTCCTCAAAATACAAAATCCACAGTCACTATACTGAACTATAATCTGAACTGAAAAACTTAGTCCGGAACATGGAAAGTTATGGTTAGCAGGTACTTTTTAAAGCTGATTTACTAAGAACTAAAGGAAATGAGAAAGATACAAAGCATCTTATGTCAAAAAGTATGAATATTTAAAAGTGGCCTCAAGTGAGTAATACATGTTTAAATTAGAACATGATGTAATAAAATTAAATCTGTTGATATAATTCAGCAAAAAATTATGGTATTGCCTTCTTCTACAAAGAAAAACATACAATTCTTCAAACTGAAGCAACTATTACCAAAATTCTTTCATAATATAAACACTAGAAACAGTCTCCCTAAGTTTCACTGGCAAGAATCAATAATATACGGTTTAACAGATCCAGATAAAGATTTATAATATATAGAAAAGAGTAATTCCCATGATTTTGTTTTTTAAAAAAGAAATGAGGATTGTTGTCTATACATGTTTTAATTATGAAGGGTCCTTGAACATATTTTGGAATTTCTATGGCTGAATGTTAATTTCTAAATAAATATGCTTGCAAATACATTATAATAAAATAGTACAACCAAACCAAAGAGCAGGCACTTCCGAACTGAAATTCACATAATAAGCTGTTGTAGGTCACATTTACAGAGCCAACAGAATTATAATTGAACTTCTACTGCCACAGGTAAGATTTACCCTCTTCTAGGTCCAGCAGAACGTGCTGAATCAATGTGATCCTTAAAAAAAAAAAAAAAATCGATTCCCTAACGATCAGACTCAGCGTTTTGTTTTGTTTTCTTCCCCTGAGCAAAAAACAAGTTGTACAAGAATTGAGCCAAAAAAGATAAAAAATATAATTTGCCTTGTAATATTTTCATGTTTTGGATGAAATCAGACCATTGTGTGATGCTGCTTAAATGTCTACAACCCCGTATCCAAAACCCATGGGCCAGATATTTCAGAATTCATAATTTTTGAAAAAAGATAATATGGGCATATTTTGAATATTATGAAACTCCAAATATAGGTTATCAAACCCACTGATATTTCTTCAGGTAAAATTAACAAACGGTCATGTGAAGTGGCATAAATAAAAAAGTACAATAATCTCACATCAGTTTAAATCAGGTTTTGCTACCAAATGAATTATGGCATCAAATTTAGAAAAACCAAACCAACCAACTTAGATTTCTGAGTTTTTTAGGTAAGGGACTATGGACCTTTAACATCTCTGATAAAGAAGCTCCTTGCCTAAGCTCATGAGCTCTACAAATCTGCTCTCATGCTGGAGTTTAAATTGGGTTACGGGCAACACCTCCCACTACAGAACAGGGGCACTTACATTTGTCTAGGCGGTGGATTACCTGGAGGGGACAGTATTCTCTATGAGGATAATCTGAAAAAATATATATACTGAAATAACTATGGTTAAATAGTTAATTTTATTAAATCAGACACATCTTGGAGTGGATTTTAATATAGATCAGCAGTAGAAGGTGCCAACATTCAAGGAACATTTATGAGAAAAGAATAAATTTGAGAAATGTCCAGACATTAATGTAATAGCTTTCTGCAAATTAGGAAAAGCCATTATCTCGTGTTAGTGGCTACAGAATGCAACTCAATATAGTTTGCAAACTTTGGCTATGTAAGACTGAAAGATTCGTGAAACCATTTTAGCATCAATCCAGCCCTGTAAACTGTAATGAAGTCATTCCAAGCAATTTATATATTAAATAATAATTTCTTCTGTATTTATCAGTGTTTAAAATATGCCATTCTTAGATCTTGATAAAAAGATACCATGGATTAAAGCCATTACTCAAATTATTATTTAAAAATTAAGTCATCAAGAGCTTCAAAAACTCCAGAGCAAAAAACATTTGCTATAATTTTTAGGTCTTCAATCTTATTGTTGTGGAGTTTTTTGTTTTTTTTTTTTTAAACAATAAAAAGGTTTCTTCTTCAAAAGCAGAGGTCTTTTCTCACCACAGTGAACTGGAATGTGCTACTAGTGTATATGCAAGGAGGAGGAGAAACAACATCAGGACAAAGGTAATTATCTTTAAGTCAGAGGAGTGTGTACGATGGATGAAACAAGGAATGTCTGCTAAAACTCATCATAGGCACTTGCTGCAGAAATCCACTAAGTGAACAACAGATCCTGTAATGCGGAAACAACATTCATGGGGCCAAGAGGATGTCCAGGGCTATATGGTTAGAGTGATGCATGGGCTTCCTTAACACACGGTATGAAGAGAATGTTGTTAGGGTCAGTAGGAGAGTCGTGGAAAGAACAGGTGATCATTTTATTTCAAAAACGAGTATCTTCAAAATCAGCCTCGTCTTTCTTAATGAGTAAAATTTAAATATACAATCATCGGCCTTTCCTAAAAGCTACATATACGCTATGAGAAGAATGTCACGCTTTTTTTTGTTGTTGTTTGTTTTAATTAATTCATGAATTAATTTAAAAAGTCAAGTCAAAAATTTTAGCTGGTCTTTTTTCTTTCCTTTTTTTTTTTTTTTTTTTTTACAAAAATATTACAGCAGTGTAAGCAAAATTGGAAAGGAAGAGATGGGAAGAACAAGTAGACACTAAACTGGAATAGGTGAACTTCAGGTCATCATGGCTACTGAAGAAATTGTAAACTTTTAAGCTTCTAAGATTTTATTTCTCTTCAGAAAACATTTAAGGAGGCTGCCTTTCCCCATGAGAGAAGAATGAAAAGTTCCCTACGCAGTCAAACCTAAAGAAGACAAGAAACTACTGTTTTTCCTACTGGAAAATACCCATCTCCTTACCTTCCACTGTGCTGCCCTCTCCCATCCCCCTTGGGGCTTTGCGGGATCAAAGAGAGAGAGAAGCCACGAGTTGCCACCAGCACCACAGGTGTCAGTGACATTCAGACTCACTGGCAATGAGTAAAACTAATCTGGAATAAAATACACCAACTTAAAAAAAAAAAAAAAGTCCCAGAAACCCATAAACTGCCTTTCACGGAAGGTTAGAAAAGTTCTCAAGACTTCTTATGGTGCCATAAAGTACCTTTCTGGACTTGATCTCTATGGGGGCGGTGGGGGAAGAAAAATTAGAAAAAAAATTTCAAATTCTCATTCTGGAATTCTGTTCTTTACCTTGTTCCCATGCTACTAGTTCTCATGCCATCACCTCTCCATCTCAGAGCTCCTATTCCATATTTGCATAGTATTAATAATATTGTCTGGAGTTGAGCTTCTATCTCCTTGCTTGCAGCCAGATTTCTGAAGAGCACCGGTCCAATCTCACATATTCAAAAACAATACATAAGTGTCTATAGGCCAAAAATTGGGTCCCATTTAGCAGCAAGATGTTCAAATTATTTGGAAACAGTCTTCTTCCAAGGGGTAGGAATTAGGCAGTTTTATCTGTGATTTCAGATTTTTCTCTCTGCATCATGCAGCGACGAACTATGCTATCGAAACTTCCAAGGTAAAACAAAGCAATGGTGCGGAAAAGGCCCATGGTGACCACCTGCGCGATAGAGAGAGACATTTTAGCTCATCCGAGAGTATAACACAATAGTTCATTTCAAGGTATTTAGGTCCCTAATAAATAGGTTCTAAGACATCTTCTAGGATGTCTTCAAGGATAAGTATAATGCTTCAAGGATAAGTATAACGAAAACTTTGCAAACATCAATAAGCCCTGAGAACAAAATATGTGTGTCCTGCACCACTGAAGAGCACAGGGCCTGCCAGATGGATAGTACACCAGTGGTCCAATCAGTAAATTCAAACCATAAACAGAACAAAATATGTATTCTTAGTAGTCTTAGGGTTATAATAGCTAGGGAAGATCCACTCAAGCATCCCAAATATCCAAACTACGATCAAGGCTTTTCAGTTTAGGATGTATGTTCTGAGCACAAAAGCGAGACCCTACACCAGGTGCAGAAAAGCTGTGGTGAGAAACACACAGTCCCTGCCCTCAACAAACTTACCCTCAGACCTTAAGGACGATTGAGTAAAAAGGCAATTCCGGTTTCGGGGGTAAGACAGCAATTACCCGTATCCATCTACCTTCACTCTTTCCACTACAAGACTCTCACTAAAACAGCTCTGAATGGGACTTTAGAAAGGCATAAAACCACAAAGAGAAACATTTTCAAATATGCAAGGTCTCAACAAATTCGCCTCCCAGGTCCCCGGTTTTTTCAGAAAGCTTGTAGAAGAGGTAAACGAGCAAAGTGAGGAGGTCGACACAGAATGCCAGTATCAGGAGACAGAGGAGGCAGGGGGCCCAGTACTGCAGAGAGGCAGAGGCAACTCCCCAGCACGACCACGGGGAAGCCAGGCATCAGCTCTGCACCGGGCTCCTGGGGGTGGTGCGCCCAGAGGGAGCCTGGAAGCTCCACGCCCTTCCCCGTGTGCCCGGCCCCATCTCTCCCTTCACCTGGCTGCTCATCTGTATCCTCTGTAATGTCCTTTGTAATAAATCAGTGAATGCAATTAAGTGTTTCCTGGAGTTCTGTGAGCCGTCCTAGCAAATTAATCAAACCCGAGGAAGGGACTGTAGAAACCCCAATTCGTAGCTGATCAGACAGAATTATAGGTGACACCTATTACTTGTGATTGGTGTCCCAAGTGCAGGGCAGTCTTGTGGGGCTGGGCCCTTAACCTGTGGGATGTGGCGCTATTTTCAGGTAGACGGTGTCAGAATTGAAGTGAATTACAGGACACCCAACTGGTGTCCGCGGAAGAATCCACCACTGCAGAACTGACTGGTTGGTTGTTGGTGGGGAGAAATCTCCACACACTTCTTGGTGACCAGAGGTCACAGAAGCCTTCTGGGTTAATTGTCTGATGAGAGAACAGAAAGAACACTTTGCTTCCCCACCCCCATATATCCCCAGAGCACTGAACCCAGTCCTGGAGTTGTCTGGAAAATGCAACATTTAAAGGTGAGAACTGAAGGAAGATTAGAAGTTGGTAAGCTACAGATCAAGTTCCAGAAAGAAGAGGAAGGGTAGGGAAAGAAAGAAAAGAGGCCCACAAGGTAAGTGGGGTAGGAGGTCAGAGGGCTTGTGCCCTCCAGGGCAATTTCAGCCTCATCCCAATGTTGGTGCTGGGGAGCCACTGAAAGGCTTTCAAGCAAGGTGGATTTGCAGTTTAGAAAAAACAGTGTGGAAAACGTGATGACACACTCCAGCACATCTGGGGGCTCAGGCAGGGGGGCTGCAGACCACAGGGACTGAGGGGGTCTGTGTCCTGTCCCATAGGAGCAGCTGCCACCTGTGCCCACTGATGACTACCAGGTGAGAATGCAGACCCTGTGCTGCTAGACCTTCTCATTTTCTAAGAAAATCTGAAATCTGGACTTCTGATGTAAAATCTAATTTTAAAACTATTTTACTTGAACACACACACTCATGCCAGATGGACCAAACAAAACACTTTACAGGCCCTTGGGACCCCATTTACAACCTCTGGCTCGCAAAGTGTACGACTCAGGCAAGTTGCTACAGTGACCCAGGCCTGCGCTCTGGGAGCAGCAATAGGATTGTAGAAAACAGAACGGATTTGAGGAATAGAGTGATGAGGGTGGGATGTGGTCCCTGACATGAGGGACAGAAGCAGGGGAGTTGGGGACGACACCCAAGTTTGTGGCTGGGAGCTGTGTGAACGTGAGCACAGATCCCAGAGACAGACACAGGAGGTGGAGGCGGTGGGTGAGGCAGGCAGCAGGACGCACGTTGAATAGATGTCTCATCACTTCCCGGGGTAAATATCTAAAATATCTGTAAATGTTTATACAAAACTAGAGTTCAAAAACCAGTCATGGGCTGGAGTTTTATCCCTGGTGTCATTCGTGTAGAAGTGGAAGTCACAAGAAGGGACGAGATCGCCTGGGAGAATGTGCAGAATTCACCCATTCAGGGGGGGTAGGAAAGACAGGTTGGATAAGGAGTACAAATATAAAGTCGGAAGGAGTAAGTTTTAGAATTCAGCAGTACGTAGGGTAATTATAGTTACCAGTAATTTATTGTATATTTAAAATAGCTGTAAGAGAAGCATTATAATGTTTGCAACTCAAAGATAAATGTTTGAGGTGACAGATATCCCAAGTACCCTGATTTGATCATTACACGTTGTATACAGATATCAAATATCACATGTATCCCAAAAATATACACAATAGAGCAATAAAAAAGTTTTTTAAAAAAGAATTCATGCATTTGTTCTACTCAGTTGTTCTAGAGTTCCTGCTGAGTGCCAGGTGCCGGCTGCTAGAAGTACAATGGCAAACAAGAGCGACATGGACCCTGTCCAAAGGGCTTATACCTAACAGAGTGTGTCAACCTCCAAGAGAGAAAGACACGACTGTGGGTATATTACAGAGTGAAAAGGAAAGAAGGCTTCGGAAAGACCCGAGGAAAACCAACAACTAAGTCATTTGCATTAGTCTGATCACGGTCTACTGCACAGAATTTAGTATGTGTCATGAACTAGCCCACGGCTTTATTCTTCCAGAACAATCCCTCTAATGAAACTCTTATAGCACTGTACTACTATCATCCTTGTTGTCAGTCTCTCCCACTGCACCGTAAGCCCCCTGAGGTTGGAGAGGTTGCCTTACATCTGATTTTCCAGGAGCAAACTCGGCATCTCGCCCATCAATGAACTATTATTACCTTTTGTGTCTTGGATAAAACAATAAATTCCACAAGGGTAGGAATTGTGTTTAATCCTTGACTTGTATTGTTACCCAACTCACCTAGAAAAGGTTTTCCAGCCTAATACCCCAGTACTTTTAGGCAAGGCCACCCCTCAACTACTTCAGACAGAGGAGGATTCCATTTTTCAGGACACTCTGGAGAAGCGGTTTTTAGATGAAAATCCGGATTAACACCTCAACAGCAGAGATGGTGTTTCAGTTTTCTATCTGCAATGCCCAGCATGGAAGACTTCTTCCCAGTCTAAATTCCTGAAGTTGTATCTTTAACCTATTTCCTATTTACTTATTCCTGGTAGAGAAAGAGGAAAAGTTGATAGCTCCATAAAAATTCTTCACACTCTCAAGTACAGTTACTTAGTCTTCCCTTGTCCTTCTCCCACCAAGGCTGGTGAGAGGCAGTTTGTATCCTGCCCACCCATCTGTCTGTCTGTCTGTCTGATTTCTGGTCCAGGCAAAGCTTACCTGCTGAAGCCCTTCAGTAATAGAAGTGACTGGAGCCATCCCACAGGTCAGGGCCGAGAGCATGTACCCATCTGAGCCAATGGAACTATTAAAATTTCCTTGCTGAAAGAGAAGGAAGAAAAAAGAAAGAGGGAATTGTAGTAACGTGGAAAGAAATCAATTCAGCATTTCAGAAATAACGCTGTGTTTGTTCCCTTTAGGTGGAATGAGACAGAAACAAAACACATTATCAGAACCCATAAATGGATACATGGGCTTGGCAGATAGATGCTTCTCAAAATGTGAGTCCACGGGCCCCTGCAGGTCCCTGAGGACAAAATGATTGTCATAATAATCCTAAGACATTAATGATATTTTTCACCAGAGTGACATTGTACTGATAGGCAAAACTGTGGGGGCATTAGCACAAATCTCAGTGTTCTTGCCAAACTGGACTAGTAGTCACCATCACCTCCACTGCCACATGTACCTGCAGTAATAAATACATAAAGAAAATACAACTTTTCAAAATCTTTAAAAAATTAAAAGTGCCAGTTTTGTTTGAAAATGTCCTTGATAAAGCAATAAAATTTATCACTTTATTAAATCACAACCCTTGAGGACATGGGCCCCAAAGGCTAATACCCTGTGTGACAAACGAGAAATGTGCACAGAGCGCTCTGCCAAGCTGCTACCAAAGGACGATGGGCGCCCGGAAGAAAAGCCCTCGTGCAACTGTTTAAGTCCAGAGCTAAACTTGCTGCTTTTTTCAGTCTTGGGCACGTAGCAGATTTGTGGAAAAGAATTAAGTCAGCCTGTCACTTCAGGGAAAACAACTGGCCATACATGTGGTCAATGTTAAAATCTGAACTTTCCAGAAAAAGTTAAGATTTGTGAAAACTAGAATCCGCCATTGTGAGACTGTCAGCTACTCAATACGTGTAGACTTTTATGATAAAACCAGCCGTGATATTGATGAATGCAGTTTTTTTTTTGGTTATTCAGTGAACCCATATTTTCCAGATGACTAATGCATGTTACAAAATCATGAATGGTTAAAAGATCCATTCAAAGTGCAAGACAGACCAATGGAATTTAATGTAACAGAGGACAAAAAGTTCATTGATGCAGTTTCCAATTCCATATTGCAACTAACCTTTAAGAAACTATCATTTGTTGAGTTTGGGTTTGATATCAGAAAAAGAATGTCTACAATGATCTAAAAAGCCTAGTAAAATACTCCTCCTTTTTCCAACTCCGTGTCTGTGTAGGGCTGGATTTTCTTCATATTCTTCAATCACAACAACGTTATTACCACAGACTGAATGCAGAAGCAGCTATGAGAATCCAGCCGTCTCCTATGAACACAGACCTTAAAGAGACTGGTGAAAATGTGAAAGATGCCACTCTTGTCACTGAATTTTTGTCTTGAAAAATAGTAATTTTTGTAAAAAAAAAAAAAAGTCACATTAAAATGCAGTTTATTATTGTATTTTAAATAAATTATATTTTTTAAAATTACAGTTTCAATTTCTAATATTGCAAATATCAATAAATATAACCCGTGTAAATAAAGCTCTCTGGGATTGTCAACAATCTTTGAGTGTAAGCTGGTCAAGAGAAGAAAAGGTTTGAAAACCACCAGATTAAATGAATCCTGCCAAAACACTAAGAGCTATTGAGGATCATTAAAAACACTGAATGATAATTTTTTTATCTGAGATAAGCAAGAAAAACAAAGTCCCACCCAAGCCACTTGTGCCATCTTCCTATGCCTTTTAGCGCACTCAGGGCAGAGTTCTTCACACCTGTACATACATTTTCACAGATTCGGTATTTCTTTTACTCTGCTCAGTCCAGCCTGATGCAACAGCACTCAGGCCACTTCAGGGCTGTCTGGCCATGCGCTGACACCCTCATTCCAATGGGCCTAAGGATTTTCCAAATTTAATGTGGTTTACAGACACCCGTCATAAATGTATATTTTTCTGCATGTGGGTGATTGTAAAAAATCAGGATGATTAACAGGATGATTGTAAAAAAGCGTGTGGCACATATGTTGTTCTACAAAATAGCACATGGCTTCTAAAGATACCCTTTTTGATTCCGAGTAAACTTAGCAGCCCAAAAAGCACATCAGCTGGGAGGACGGGTGATGGACCCAGTGGGCTGGTCGGTCGTACTTTCTTATCAGTTAACTTTTGGGAAAACGATCCTGGGAAGCAGGAAGGGGAAAGAAAAGTCCTTAACAAGAAGCCTGGCAATAAGTCATCCGAAATAATCTAAAACTAAAAACACTGTGGGGGAAAAAGAAAGAAGGCAACAAAATACATATAGTATATAGCATAAAATATAAGTGTTTATACATTATAGAAAAAATTCTTTTTAAAAAGTTTTTTTATTTTAGAGACAAGGTCTTGTGAAAGACCCTGCCTGCCCATGCTGGAGTGTAGTAGCATAATCATAGCTCACTGCAGCCTCCAACTCCTGGGCTCAAGTGATCCTCCCACCTCAGCCTCCCAAGTAGCTAGGACCATAGGCGCATGCCACTATGCCTGGCTAATTTTTTTATTTTTTGTAGAGATGGGGTCTTGTTATGCTGCCCAGGCTGGTCTCAAACTCCTGGCCTCAAGCAATCCTCCTGCCTCGATCTCCCAAACATCTGGGATTACAGGCATGAGCCACCACACCTGGCCTCATTTTCTTTTTAAATAGTCCCCAGACATCCTTACCAGTAAATCTGTTCCTAAGGTTAAGGTATATAATTAGTTTCCAGGAACCTACTAACAATAAAATCTTGAAGTGAAGAAAAGTAGAGTCCAATATTAGATATAATGAATCTGACTAAAAAATTATAATAATTTATGTTTTGAAATAAGTCTTTGGACAATTATCTTTTCAGCAATGTAGTACTACAACTACAAATAGTATAAAAAACACAACAAAGATTTTACTTACTATGGCATCTTTAACAATTTGTTTGGCCACCTGTTCTGGTTTGCAAACAGAGGAGGTCTCTGAAATGAGTCGAGTCTCCAAAGGCTAAAGGTGGAAAAAATGTACATATCAATATCATTAGTGCCCATTACATCAAAAAATAAATTATTCTATGGTTCCATGATTTACAAATAATTCCAATCTTCCACCTCTGATAAGATTCCTATTTTTAGAATAAGACTCATCCGGATTCTAATCAGTTTCTACCTGGTTAATATGTAAAATTCGGCCTAGTAGCTGAGGCAAGACAAGGAGGCCCTTATCATTCTCTTAGGACACGTGTAGTCTCAGCTCCAGTGAGGACCACGGAAGCCAAAGCAAGAACACATCACTGGATACAAGTTCAGAAGGACCCCCTCTTTGGCTCCTCCTAACTGATGGTGCTTATGCAAAGGCTAGACTCTGTGTCCTGAGCAAGTCTGCTCCCGTGACCAGCACTCCATCTGACCATACTCTCAGGCTGGCGCAGGACTGCGCTCCGGGGCCAGAGCTAAGGCCCTGGACAAGGAGAGCCCCAACCCAGCTCCTGTTCAACTGCAGCTGTTTCTTAAAGGACCTGCAGAGGTGGCAAAGCAACAGGACGCTAAAAGGAGCCACTTAAAAGACAACATGGATTGGTCCCCAGTTTGGCTGCATGCTCTAGGCTGGTGCTTCAGACCCCAAACCATGGCCTTTTCTTCTTCAAAAGGTCATCTCAACTCTCATCTAGCTCAAAAAGCCTTTCCTGAACTCTTAACTGGGAGTCATCTCTCTCTCTCTTTTCTTTGAACATTTCTGCCTTAATATACATTGTAGCCATGTGTGTACTTGCATTTTTACCTCCTAAGTTTCTTGTGGGCAGGGTCTTTTTTTTTTTTATTTATCTTTGATTATTCTTTGTGGTGACTTAAACACGCGTGCTCAAAAATTATTTAAAAAAGACTTGATTAGGAGTTTCAAACTAAAGACTCAAACTGCATGAGACTGTAAATTGTATTTACTACATAGGCTTGAAAAAATTAAAGAAAATAAAAACCAGAATATATTTTCTTAAAATAGAGAAGTAAAGCACTTCATAAAAGTCAAGTATTCTTGATGAACCCGAATTAAGAGAAGGGCCCTTTTGAAGGTGCCACTATTCATTCTCCCAGACCATCGAGTTGGCATAACCATGTAGATTTAAAAGCACTATGGCGCCCCCTAAGGGGCACACAGAGCAACATCAAATTTTATTTACCCAAACAAGTCCCACCCAAAATTTTATTGGAGGAAAAAAACCTCCAACTTAATCAACATCAGAAGCAAATCTTAAGAAAGAAATCACCACCCTTTGTCAGCTTTGGCTTCAAACTAAAAGACTGCGTACCAAATGTTGCAAATCTGCTTAGCAGATCTCTGCTTATTCTAAGACAGCACATTTGGCTTAAATTTACTTCTTTGAAATAGTAGTAATTTTAAAAGAGGCAGAGCCAAAGAGAAAAGAATGGCTTTTAAATCATAAACATCTTTCTGCAAATATACAGTCTATGGAGCATAAGTGCCAATTTTTATGCTATGGAGATTCACACTTACAAAGTATTACTATAAAAGAGAAGAAAACAAAAACCTACAACTAAAATCGACCACAGTGCAAGGTGGTAAGTTCTCATTGATTCTTTTCTTCCCAATTTACTTACTGGTTTGCTCGGAGAGTGACTTCTATGTCACTAAGGCAAAGAGGGTGTTAGTAACAAAGCCTGACACTTGCGTTCAGCTCAGGGTGCTTGGCAGTCATTTTATACAATGGGTATGTCCAGCTGTGGTAAGTGCTATGCAGACCCAAACCATCAGACCCCCAAATCATCTCCCCTACAATGGCAGAAGATTAGAAGTTTGCTAATCAGAGGCTCTTCATTCTAGAATAGCAGCCACCATTAAGAGTAGATATAAGGCACCTTGTAGGAAACTGGCACTGAATGGTGAGCTCTCCAGCCCTCTGGCCCTGCTTGGCTCTCGCAACACAGACATCAGGTCTTACTCTCCCCAGGGCTGGAGACCACACGATTCCTCACTAGGGGAACTGATCAAACCCCAAGGGAAGGTGGGCAGCTACTGACATAGAGTCTTCTAATGCTAACAAAGTGGCTGCGTTCCTCCTGATCCCCCTATGGAAAAATGGACAGTTGAGAAGCCAGAGCTTTACGATTGGCATTTTAGTGCCTCACTCTTAAATGTGGACAACCAAGGATCACTGGACATTTGAGGAAGCCTAAGATAACAACAACAGAGAAAAAGGAACTCAGAGGAAACAGATAATACAAGTTATAGTGGAAAATTTTAAATAAGAAAACAATAACAAAAACAAGACCAAAAGCTCAGAATAAATACCCTTAGAAATAAGAGAAAATATAAAATCCATAAAAAAAGGCAAGAAGCTATAAAAAAACTTTCCAAAACATTCAGAGAAATGATATCTGGAAGAACTTTTATATAAGTCAGCAGAAATAAAAATTTCAACAGAAAACTTTAAGGATAAACTTAATAAAACTAGAAAGCGGAACTAAAGACCAAGAGATAGAAAACGAGAGAAAGGAAATTAGAGGAGCAGTGTAGAAAGTTCA
The DNA here is from genome assembly GCA_004363605.1 of Indri indri. NCBI lineage: Eukaryota > Metazoa > Chordata > Mammalia > Primates > Indriidae > Indri > Indri indri. Next base: position 31,721 of record RJWJ010016061.1, read on the forward strand.
ATATCTGAATAACAGAAGCTCCAGAAAGAATGAACACTTGAAATAATTTGGATAGAAAGAAATTATCAAAGAAGTAATATTAAAAAAAAAAAGTCCTAGAACCAAAGTTTGTGAGTTGACAAAATAAAAGGGCTCATTTGAGTATCTAGTATATGAAATGAGAAGATTCCACACCAAAATACATTAAGTAAAGACAGAAAGGGACAAAAAGCTTTCAGAAGATAAACAGGTCCTATGCAAAGGGCTGGGACTCAACATGGCATGAAATTACCAGTGGAAACTCTGGAAGTTAGAAATCAATAAACACCCACAGAAAGCTGAGGAAACATTACTTCCAAACTCTAATTCTGTACCCGATAAAACAATCCATCAAAAATAAAGGGAAAATAAAGGCATTTTCACTTTAACAAAGGCATTTTTTCACTCAAAAAAAAATGTTACCTCTGATGTGCCTTTCTCAGGAAGCTAACGGAGGATAGATCCACCAAGATGAGCAGATAAACCAAAAAAGTGAAACATATGGGATCTACCAAAGAGAAAGGCGAAGGGGAACTTGCAGAATGATGGTGAAGACACATCCTGAGACCACCGCTGGGCAGATTTAGGATGACCAGGAAGCAGGAGGACCCCAGAAGAAATGTCTTTGAGGAAAAAAGAGTGAAACCAACAGAATACCCATGTGCTCAAAGGGATGAAAAGGAGATTCTCAGGTCAGCCTGAATATGGGGTTGAATTAGTCATATTGACAGATACACACAAAGCTAGGCAAATGAAAAGGCAAGAAAGGAAATGTCATTATAGAGTGGCTCGGGCGTGAATAACTTTTATAAAGTCATATTATAAAACTTTAAACACTGAACCTGATTTAACCAGCAATGGGGGGAGTACACAGGGAGTGGGGAATAGAAATTAGTCTTAAATTTTATCTTCTACAGCAGAAAGTCAATGAATAATTTCTATGTCTTAAAAAAAAAAAAAAGCAGTATAAACATGTTAGTTAAAATAAAGGGCTGCCTCTTGGGAGCAGAAATCAGGAACGGGAAGATGAGGCCAAGGGTTGATATTGGATCTCTAAAACTGCGTGACGTATGTCTCTGATAACAATTTGAAAAAAATTTAAATTAAACTTTAAGAAAAGGGGGTGAGGGAAGAGAGGAAGGAAAGAAGGAAGATTTTCCCGGAGAACCTCAGGAAGGTCGTTAGAAACCAGCCCAGCGCTCTGCACCCGACAGACACTCGATGAACGTTGCTCACTGACGGAAACGTGTGTGAGCTGGAGAGCAGAAAGAAAATCAGAAAAGTGGTTTACCACATTAAAGATTCAACATGGGACAAGCAGGAATACTGACCTTGGTTTTGTTTTCTTCGGCTAGCCCAGGGGTGTCTGTGTCTGGCGGGTAGGCAACTGTGACGTAGATGTTGTACGGCTTCACCTGCATTTCAGAAACATCATGTGCACCTTCAGTAAACGGGACACAACCCGAGACCCTACATTGCCAACCTGCGCTGGCCGTCCTGGTTCTCAAACTGTGGCGAGACCAACGGGGTGATTCCGTGAGTGGAGAACTACCACCAACTGCATCGAGAAACTCCGCTCCATGAAGATGACTCTGAAACAGAGGCAGAAAGCTCGCCCCTACCCCAGCTGATCCTAAAGTACAGCAAATCACCTCCTTCCCAGTGTCTTCCACTGCAGCCACCAGGCAGAGATCCGGGGAGCTGTCCAACCAGGGGAGCAGACAGTGTTTAAAAAAAAAAAAAAAATGGCCTGTTCACTTTGCCCCGCACGCTGCGCACTGTTCAAGCACTTCGCCAAGGCAGTGGGACTGGCCGGCTCCCCCCGCCCCCCGCCGCCCCGAGACTGCAAACTTGTTTTCCCTTCAGGCTGCTTCTGATACTCTGATGTTGACATCTACAGAATAGGCTAAAATTAAAATCCCTTCCCCTGTGGCCTTGCTGTGCCCCCCAGGCCCAGTCTAGAACTGAATCTGTTCCTAAGAGGTTTGCTTATTTGAGAACTCCCTTCACAACCACCCCTGGCCATTAGGAGGTCAAGAGTCACTTCCTTCTCCACAGAACCAACAGAGAGCACTCTCCTACAGGTTGCAACCCCCACGTCGGACCAGCCAGGCACCTCCCCTGTGAACGACCTCAGCCCACGTTTACATAAGGGAACTGTCTTATCTAAAGCTCCATCTCACCATGCCTCCACACCTACTCACAAACACGCCCCCTAAAATTACAGTAGATTCTTCTGCTGGGCACACAAGACATGGCCTTCCCGAAGACTCTGCTCAGCAATGGCCCTGCTGCACACTCTTATCTTGCCCTGGTAATTAGGGCAATGGCTCATACCATCAGAATCTCTTTGCCATGCTTTCTGTTTGCTATTGGCTCGTTTTTGGTCCCCATGAAAACGCCCAGGGGATCTGGAAGTAGAGAGGCGTAGGAGGGTCACTGCATGTCTTCAGTAGGACACCTGAGCTGAGAACAGACAACACCGCTGCCTCACACGACAGCCTCACAGAGTACCCAGGGTCCTGTCTGATCACGTATCCCTTTCCTCCCTGGTTCCTCCAGTGAAGCGCAGTTCCGAGGCCCGTGGTGGGAGCTGCAGGGGTCAGGGAAGCACGCAGAAGTGTATCAGCAGAAGATCCTGGCCAGCCACCCTGGAAAGCGCAGTAGCAAAAGGGAGATGTCTTTGTTGGTTCTGTTCCAACGCAACTAGGGCGTGGGACAGCCCGTCCGCTCGGCATCGCTGAGGCGTGCAGCTGCACGGCCCAGCTACACTCAGAAATAGCTCTGGACTGGGGCCAGGCAATAAGCCTGATGAGCAAGCAACTTCTCGTCCACTGTTTTTGAGACAGTAGCTTTATAAAAAAAAACCAAAAACTTGTCTCCCATGGCTTTGCCCTCTATTGTACACGGATCAGAGAAAACCCCACAAAACACCCCATCAGTGGTCGTTAGCCCCTACAGAGACTGACCCTGGCTGCTCAGACACGGTTGTTTCTGTGCTGATCCTCACAAGTAAGGATTGTGGTACCTAAGCTAAAGTTAAAGCACTGATTCCCAAACTCAAGGTTATGGCTGAATTGCCAGAGGCTATACAGAGCTTTTCCGAATAGCTTTCTCATGCGGTGGGTACACAGATTGCCGGGGTTAGGAGAAACCAGTCCAGCCCGGTCCTGGGCTGGTATCCTCTCTATGACCATCAAGCCAAATGACTGCCAGTCTATGGCTGAATACCTCCGGTGGCTAGTCACTTAACCATTTATGCAGTCTTGTATTTATTCATCCAGTGAATACTTACTGAATTACTACTATGTGCCAATATCATTCTCAGAATGAAGCATACGAATGCGAACAAACAAACA
>RJWJ010016062.1:0-35091 GCA_004363605.1 Indri indri
GCCAGATGCCCTTTATTAAGTGCTTTCTACGTGCCAGACATTATGTATTTTCCATCTGTGATGTCGTTTTATCTTCATGACAAGCTCATGAGGTGAGCTGTCCTCCTTATTTTAAAGAGGAGAATCCAAGGTTCAGAGACAGTTGCATGACAAATCCATGTACCAAGTAAGTGCAGGTGCTCTTAACTGCTTGTCTCCACCACCTCTCATTTGTCCAAAGCAGGCAATGAAGAGCAAAGAGGACCCAGAGAGAGGACATTTAAGGGGAAGATCCAAGCAGGCTGTTGAGTGTGGAGCAGCTCCAGGGAGAGTCATTTTGATAAGGGCCTCAAGGAAGAGGCTGAGACCCGAGAGAACAAAGGAGGCCTGATTCCATAGTAAGCCCTTCCCACGAAAGGACTCTGGCCTTGGGTTTGTCCCTAGCTCTTGTGCAGTGATCTGCCTATGGGGCCCTCTGTGAATGCTTCAAAGTGGGGAAGTAAAGGAACCCATGAGTGTGGGGCCAGTCGATCCTACTGAGGAAGTGACAGTGAGAACCACCATCCCTTCCCCATCTCTATCCCAGAAATTTTCCTTTTCAAACCTGATCTACACGTAGGTTCTCATGTTGTGAGACTGTAAACTTTTAACTGCATTTATCTGGGAGGGCCCTTGTGGAGAGGACAGAGAGAGAGATTCAGGAGAGCTGCTGGTCTTAGGAGGGAAACCGCAGGTCACGCGAGTGACAACAGCAGAAACCCACCCACTTGAAAGGGCAAACTCACTGTGAGATTTTGCCCAGAGTGTGAGCTGTTTTGTCAAGGGCCCTTGAAGGTTAGGTAGCTGGAATTCTCAGCCACCTTGAAGAGAGGGCTTTGGGTCTCTGAGGCATGTTGGCACTGTTTGTGAGTTGCAGTGTGATGTGGAATGGAAATATTTTGGAGACAGAGCTGCATTCAAATCCAAGCTCAAGCATCTACTTGGTGAGTGACATTAGGCTGGTCCTTTTGCCTCTCTAAACGATGATGCTCCAGTGCCAAGGAGGAGTGCTAATACCCACCTCTCAAGGTTCTCTTGGGGTTTCCAAATAATGACTCAAACCCCAGCTCATCACAGACACCCCATAAACAGTGTAGGTTTTGTTGATGTGCTTACCCTTTGATCAGGCAGAGCAAAGCACAGACATTAGAATTCCTCTTTTTTTTTTCTTTAATTCCCCCTGGTTTTTAGTTCTTTCCTGTATTATTAAGTCCTCTGAAATCTCAATGTTGACCTTCCAACCTATTTTCACTGAGATTTAAGTCAACATTAAACTTCGTGTTTTCCAAATGGAAGGCTGTGTCATTATTAATCCATTTGGTCATTTCTTTCCTTTCATTCTCAAGCCCTTTTTAGTTACTTATGCTTGAAAAGGTCTAACATATACCTTTAATCTCCTTGTCATATAGCAAACTGCCACTTGCAGCTTTCTTTTTATAATATATGGATGCTTTATTCAGTATAATTTTCGTGCTATGGCAATATGCAAGCATCATTATTATGTTTTTGCATAGTTACTATCTAGGTCAAATCATGGGACTATTCTTGCATATTTGAGAGAGATGACAAAAATAAAGTGGTAGTGAAGTTAGTTACTGCATATTATCTCAGCCTAATAGAGCTGATCTCAAATTGAATGATGCTTAAACTGATTCCAAGGTCATGACGTGTGTAAATTTCATGAAGTCTTCTTGGCTTGCATTCCCTTGCATCCTAAGTCATTAGGAAAGCCACTCACTTCCCCACTAATCAGTCTCTGAAGTCCATAAATCCCAGCGCAACCGCCTGCCATTCCCTCCATCCTGGGACCATGGCATTGCTCCATCGTCTCGTTTCCCTTGGTCTTTGTCTCTGGACAACATTATACAGTCTTCATGTACCTCATCTGACCTTTCCGAGGCACAAACATGGCACCCATAATGACAGTCAATTAAATAAAAAGGCTGTCTGTCCTGACATTGTGGTGCCCTGAAAACACTGAAGACTGCCAGCCGCTTAGAAGCAATGAAAAACATCAAACTGGGTAGAAATTGCGGTGCTGCTCTTAAGTTCAATTTTCCTTGTAGCTCAATTTCCTGGCTTTGCACTTTCCTAGGTAAATCACATTAAGAGAAGAGAAGAGGGGCACAGGGAGATCAGTGGTAGATAGCCAGGCAGTCCTTTGGAGTGAGAGCATCTTGTCCAGAGCCGTCAGGGAATAGGTAACAGGTACTCTGGACAAGCAGGTATTCAGTGGTAGGAGAAGTCATTTAAATGGGAGGCAGGAGCAGAGGTCTTCTGCTGTCAGGGAGTGTCTTCATTATTGCTGTCATGGTGCCTGTTAACTATCGCCATCCATCATGCGTTCAATACCTCAGTGAAATTAGCCAACTGCATATTACAGCAGGGCTCTGATGTGCCAATCTCCCCTGAAAGCATTAAGCTGTCTCTGTTACGCGTTCTCCCCACCCTCCGCCCCCTTTTACTGCCCATTAATGATCTTTCATTTGCATCATGGAACAATGAAGTCCTTTGGCCAATTATGTGAAATTACAGGTGCTCTGTAGGTGCCCTCTGTCACCCGTTTACCTTCTTTGTTGAAGCCGTGGGCTGGAGTAGATTTATATTTCAAACATTACTTGACTTCTGCCCATTTCTGGATGGAAGCGGTACAATTTTAGCTGGCACAATGAGCCTCTGCCTCTGGCTTAATAAACTGGCTTGTGTCCAACCTGGATGAAACTATAAAGTCAGTCTTGACAGATCCCTTTAAGGGATCCTTTCAGCTCAGAAACCAGGAGGGGAACAGGACATCTCAGAGCATAACAAACTTGCATTTTCTATCCCAGGAGACTCTGCCATAGCGCATCCTTAGATTACTTTTGGCATGCGTCCTCAGGGATGCTTCTCTGACCATAGAACCGTTATTGCAATTTCTTTGATTCAGGGAAAAAAAACGTTATCTTGTACTTCTGAGCACAACTAAATGTTTAGTAGTCTTTTAGAAATTGGAATATGAAAGCAGAGGACACTGACACTATGGAACATCTATTACCAGCCGGGCACAGTGGTATGTGCATTTATGTTAATTTTCAATCCAGTCCAGCAAAATAAGTATTAAGCCTGGTTTTACAAATGTGAAAACCAAAGCATTGACAGTAAAGGAACATAATCTACGATTGGTTAGAATTACAAAGACCGTTACTTTCCTATTGCACAAGGAGGCAGTGTTGAGCAGACCCAGAGAAATGCACTCAGATCTGAGCTCCACCACTTGTTAGCTGAGTTGCCATTGGAAAGTCATTTATCCTCTCTGTGCCCCAAATTTATCATCTGTATAATAAGGAGAGGAAAACTGTTCAGCTCTGGGATTGTTATGAGATTAAATTAGACATCATAACAGCCTTGGGCACAAGGAAGGTACTCAAGAATTGTTATAACATTTTTTTTTCCTTCTTACAGATGCCACTCAGGAAGAAACCTTTAAAAACTCAAAAGGGAAGACAAGATATACTCTTGTGAAAAAAAAATGGGAACATAAAAGCACTAAATTTCACAGCACCATTTATTGATATTACATAAGTTTAAATAGGATGGTATAGCACTTAGTAGAAATGCTTATCATTAAGGCAATACAGGGGTAGTACAAAGGCTAAAAGCAAGGAGTTAGGTGAGGGAGGGAATTGATATTGAAGTTATAAGGAATGACAATCTCTTTACTCCCTAAGAGGACTTCAGTTAAAAAACTTTTAAAGGAGGCCGAGGCGGGCAGATTGTTTGAGCTCAGGAGTTCGAAACCAGCCTAGCAAGAGCAAGACTCCATCTCTACTAAAAATAGAAAGAAATTATCTGGACAACTAAAAATATGTAGGAAAAATTAGCTGGGCATGGTGGCACATGCCTGTAGTCCCAGCTACTCAGGAGGCTGAGGCAGGAGGATCGCTTGAGCCCAGGAGTTTGAGGTTGCTGTGAGCTAGGCTGACACCATGGCACTCCAGCCCGGGCAACACAGTGAGACTCTGTCTCAAAAAACAAACAAACAAACAAACAAACAAACAAACAAAAAAACCCTTTTAAATAGGTAATGCATTCACATGGTTCAAATATAAAACATCTTAAAAGTTTGCAGGGTTTATCCCTACAACCCTGACTTCTCCCCAATTCTCCTCCTCAGAGGCAACCAATGTTATCAGCTCTGTATTCTTGCAGGAACATAGTGTGTGTTTACAAGCAAATATATATAAATCATTTTTCTTGCCCCTTTATATATTCTTTCCAGACTATTATTTATACTGTTGTTTCACTTAAAATATATTTTAGAGATCATTGCTCTTTGTAGAAGAGCTTTCTAAAAATTCCTATACCAGCATACATTTCCTGGTATGCATGTATTATAATTTATTAAATCCTCATTGATGGGTATTTATTTTGTTCCCAATCTTTTTCCACTGGTGAAAATGCTGCAGTGAATAATTTTGTGCATATATCATTTCATATGTGTGTGAGACTAGAACTGATTTTCTGGGTCAAAGATTTTGTGCATTTGTAAAGTTGATAGATATCACCAAATTGCCTTCTGTAGAGGTTGCCCTGGCATCGTCTGAGAGTATTTGTTTCCCTATAGCTTTTCTATCCTAATTTTTTATAAAACTCTTGGATTTTTCCCAATCTTCTATGCAAAACAGTATTTTTGTATGCCATTACAAGATGGTATAATATAAATTACCATGGTATAATTTAAACATTATAATTCTGATATTATGAAGGAAGTTGGGCTACATTCTCATGTTTAAGAGCTACTACATTTTCTTTGCTGGAAAATGTCCCTTGTGAACCTTCTCCTCTTTCTGTTGTATTGTTTCTGTATCTTTTTAAATCTGTGAAGTACTTCCATTTTCCAGTGTATCATTTGTCTTTTAACTCCATATATTACGTTTTTCCCCCATGCAGATGTTTTTGTTTTTTATCGAGTTAAATTGTAAATCTGTCTAACGTGATTTTTTAATTCTTTAAATGTATGTAGAATTTTTATTCCAGTGTGATTTGAGCCTCTGGTTCTCTTCCTCTCAACTGCGTATGAAAGAATGCAAGCACTAAAATGATTTTTCTGCTGTTCCATGACTCTGTTACAGAGCCGGGGGTAAGCCCCATCCACTTCTTTTCATACATTTTTGTTAATACTGGGAGGTTAATAAATCTTAAATGCATGAATGGAAGAGTGGATAAAAGGGTGAAGGAAATGCTGAGTTGCTGAATACAGGCTCTGGCAATGATGATATGTGAGCCCACGAAGCACACAGATTAGATGTTTTTGGATTCAGTGTGTTTATTCATTGGTCAGTGAGTTAACAGTGCTGTATATAACATCATTCATTTTTTGAGTGGCCATTAAATGTTAACAGTTACTATGCAACAGGTAGAATAAAGGGAAGGGGGAAAAAAGGGTAAATATTCAAGACAAAAGTAAAAACAAAAAGAATTCAGAACCTTGGACAGCACCAGGGCAAGGCTGCTCCAGGACACATCTTGAATAAAGGATTTTTGCTTTGGGGGCACTGGGACTTCCCCTTTCAGCATTTCTCCCCTGTCCCCATGTGGAGGGGTATAGTGTGACTTCTCTTCTGTAGAACTGGGTACTGGATTTTCAGACGCCCACCCCGACCCTGCACCACCTCAACTCCCTCAGCAGTTGTTAATCCTGGCTGTTCTTTGCAGATAGCTGTCCTCTTGTTCCAGATCGATTTTTAGGACTGACTATTTTATATAGAATGTGCTTTGTCCTGTCCTGGAAAGAGAGCAGTGTTCTCCCTTGTGGTAGTTCTTCTAATTAAGTAAATTGTGCATGGACCTTTGAAAAGAAAGTGAAAGATATCTCATTATAATGATGTCCCTTTATAATTTTAGTGTCGTGAGGAGTTTGGGAGTGGGGAGTATGCCAGGAGTCTGGGCTATCAAACCTCTGAAAAGATCTCTCTGGTGCTCTGATAGCATCCATGCACCTCTGCTATCTCAATTCTTCTGCAAGGCAAACAGTAAATAGCTCACGAGGCTCACTGATGGTATGTTTTATTTAATCTAATCTCCTTTCAACACCCTTGATCACATATATACTTATTCTTCTCTGTTCCTTCCCCTCGGGCTGGGATGTAGGGTTTGACTCTGCCTTGTTGACATTCCTCACAACAGATAGCCAGGTGAGACTTGTGTGTTTAAGTTGCTAAATGCACACCCTCGTGGAAGCTGTTACCTTGATTTTTCAGGACAGCTTGCTGTTTGCTCCCGCTCGATGTGTGACAATAGTGGGGGTATGTCTGAGATCTTCACCGGAAAGTGAAGAGACTTCCCTGAAGGAGCTTGTGATCTGCATGCCGACAAATAAAGTACATGTGCATTTATACTTTTTTTAGATAATTCTGAGAGGGGGTGGGAGGTGGGAGAACATCAGGGTGCCACACATGGGCTGTCAGAAACACTAAGGCAAAATTTCTCATGGTGCTATAATACTTCAAATGACTTAACCATTGAAAGAAAGATTGATGAGTACAGAATCTTAAAGAAAAGTGGGAAGAGGGGGAGCTGGAAGGGACCCTGAGGGTGGGAAGGAGAAACTAACATCTATTGAATGCCTGCCACGTGCCACACACTATGCTAGTCACCTATACAGTTGTCCCTCGATATATGCAGGGGATTGGTTCCAGGACCCCCATTTCTACCAAAATCCGGACATAATCAAGTCCTGCAGTCTACCCTCAGGATATGAAAAGTCAGCCCTCCATGTAGGTCAGTTTCACATCCTGGGAATACTGTATTTTTGATTCAAATTTAGTTGAAAAAATCTGCATATACATGGACTCACATAGTCAAACCCATGTTGTTCAAGGATCAACTGTGCATATATATATATGTGTGTGTGTGTGTGTGTGTGTGTGTGTGTGCGCGCGTGCCTCAACTATATATATATAATCCCACAATCTTATGATTTAAGCACTAGAAAGCCATTTTTACTGTTGAAGAAATTGAGGTTCTGAGAGAGCAATAGTTTTCCTGAAGTCTCAGTATTAATACAGAGTAGAATAAGTCAGTCTGAGTCCGCACCGTTCTCACCCATTCCATCCTCCTGTTTTAAAGGTGAGCAGTCTCAGACCCAGAAAAGTAAAACATTTTAACTCATTTATCAGTGCAGAACAGCAGGCAGCAAAAGAGAAGAGGGGAATCCTTTCATCTTCATCCTCTCATCCTTCGTGTCTTTAATGATGTGTTTTGATCACCGCAGAGATTTTGTTGTTAATGTAGTTTGAATTCCCTTCATGGCAGGTTCATTTAAGTGATGTGCATTTAATGAGTTGATAGAGTTGTTGCAGTTTGCAGCTCAGATGCTCACATAAGGTAGGGAGGGAAACCTTCTCCTCATAACTCATTGCCCACATGCCAGCCAATAAGCAGGGGCCTTGGCTGGGCTCACGTGTTCCTGCCTGTGTGTGTGTGTGTGTGTGTGTGTGTGTGTGTGTGTGTGTGTGTGCATGCATTTGTGTGTTTTCAGAGATCAAGCAGGAGTGATTTCTTTTTCTTTTTTGTTCCTCAGTTGATTCCATCCAACCAGACCCCTTGCACATTCTAGGGAGCTTAAGGAAATTAGTGGTCCAGAAAGCATCCACTAAGCCGCCCAGTGAGACGATATTGGAAGTGGTCAGAGTAACTCCATCAAGAGTATACTAGGGTTGTGGTTTCATCATTATTGTCAGAGCATCTTCTGAGTCAAGTCACGCTCTTTACACTTGCTGTCTGAAGCTGGCATTTGGAGATAAGCTTTTGCCATGTGTCATCAAGCCAGGGACTCCTGGTGCAGGAAGGGAGCTGTGCTTTCCAGCATGTCTAGCGAGGAACTAGAGCCAAACCACTTTGATGGAGCCCAGATCCCTCTCATGTACTCCAGGGGGTGAGGTCTCTGTGGTCCAGCTTTGATGGGCTTGCCCAAAGGCAGTGAAAGGCTTCATGGATAGGAGTACTTCTCAGTAAAATCAACAGCAATGATTCAGGGTGGTGTAGAAGAAACAGCTCTCAATTCATAAGTGGGAAACTACTTTATAATCCTGGATGTGGCTGAGCCAGTAGTTTACCCTGTGATCTTAGGCTAATGATTGAACTTGTATGGACTTGATTTTCCCATCTGTGAAATGGGAATCATAGTATCTGATCTACCTGTTTCATGGGATTGCATCAAGGATATAAAAAGCTCACATGTGTAAAATTGCTTTAAAATATTAATGGTCCTATATGTCTACAAGGTATTCTAATTACTAGTTTGCATACCCCCCATTCAACCAGCAAAGCCCTGTTGGTTCTTCATTCCTTATAATTCATCCATCGTAGTAGGCAGAGTTATAAAATGGCCCCCAAGATTCTTGCCCCTGAGTATACAAGCTCTGTGTGATCGTCTCCCTTGAGAGTGGGTGGGAACTGATTGTGGCAAGGTGGTCATTACTATGATTACATTAGCGTATATTCCACTTCATCACAACAGCCCGGAGTGGGATCTCTCTGCTGGCTTTGAGGGCACAGCCTCTGTGGGTTCTACAGCTGCAGGGAAAGGAAATCTGCTGCCAGCCAAGTGAGCAGAGAAGATCTTGAGCCTCAAATGAGACTCCACCCCCTGGCTGACACCTTGATTTCAGCCTCACAATACACTGGACAGAGAACCTAGCTAAGTTCTGCCCAGATTTCTGACTTACAGAACTGTGACATAATAAGTAGGTGTTGTATAAGTCACTAAGCTTGCAGTCATTTATTATGCAGTAATAGAAAACTAATACACCTATTTATTCCTTTTTTTTTTTTTCATTTTCACTACTACCAAATAAATTCCAACAGGTATCTTCTTTTATCTAGACTATCACCATAGTCTTCCTGGAGCCAGTCTTTTTTTTTTTCCCCCCCCCACTTCATCTCCTGATAATCTATTTTATACAGAGAAATGTGACTTCTATATATTATATATTCTTGATTCTATTGGTGAATTTTTTTTTCTTATTTTCACATTTCTGAAATAGGGCTGTGTCTCAGGATGGATGTGTGCATTTAGTGTAGTGTTTATTTTCCTCCCAAAAGCTCTAAATTGATAATGTGTCTTACCAATTGATGGTGTCTCAAAATGGAGGAAATCTGGTAGTTCAGTCTAAACAAGACTATTGTAGCACTAAATAAAATCTAGAGAAAGTCTTTGGAAGCTTCCAAGAGGAGAAAGAAGGGTTCCCTTCTCAAGAACCTCTTCAACAGCATCGACAGTGAGATACACTGATGCCCAGCGCTTGCTCTGGGAATTCACTGACGCAGGCAACCTTGGGATTTGACATATTTGAACTTATTTTCTTCCTTCTCATTGCTCCACATTCTTGATACCTCAGATTCCTTTAACATCCCTCTTTCTCTTTGGCACCAATGACCTGCATCCCTGGTACAGATTATTCCCTGATTCCCAAACAATGCCACAGATGGTGACAGATTTCTTGTGATTTTCCCATTTATCCTGGCTCTATCAGACAGACCAGCTGGGATCTCCTCCCAGAGATTTCAGGCTATTCCATTCATTTCTTTACTTATGCCTTGATTGGGTTTATTTGAAACAGAGGAGAGAGAGAGCTCTGGCACAGGACCCAGAAGGCTCAGATATCGTTCATCGGTTGTGTGACCTTGGGGATGTCATTCCTTCCCCAATCTCAGTTTTCTCATCTGAACAATGAGATGTTCTCTGAGGTTCTTTCTCCTATCCTCTGACTAAACCCAGTCTCCTCAATCCAAATCTCCCCCAAAGCCAGAGCAGAGAGTAGGTACCACAATGGAGTCAGTCCATGCCACTGAGGACTCTCAGTCAGTCTTCCATGGGTGTCCCTGCAAAAGGGTGGGGAGAGGTCTGGGCCCTCTGTTCATCCCACTGTTCTTAGCAGGTGATAGAGACATCACCCAGATTTCCCACAACACATTTTCCCACACAACCAGACCAACCGACATCCTTCTGTCTCCGAGTTCATTCCTGCAGATGTTTCTAATCCTCATCACTTTATCATAATCGTTATGATAAGCATTTCTGCCAAAATGGTAGTAAAAACTCAATTTTCCTGAGCAAAATTAACAACAGAAAGTGTTCACGGCTCGTGCAACCTGGTTATTAAGCTGTAGCAGGAATTGGCTGCAGCTGTGAAATAAGATATAATTAAAATCTGAGGCCCTTCACCACGTATCTGGTTTGTGCATTTGCAATGTTGTAGATACATGAATTACTGGGGCTGACCAGCTCAAGCTGTCCACTGGGAACCTGTCCAGTGAAATTATGTCTATCTGAATGTCAGAGAGAGAGAGGCAGAGAGAGAGAGAGAAAGGGAGAGAGGCGAGTACATACATTCAGGACAGTACAACAATAACTTGGATAAATATATAAGGCATGGAGATGGAGGAGAAAGATTCCCTTGCACCCTCACCGTGATCTTTGGTGAGTCACTTACCTTACAGATCCTCAGCACCCTCTTTGGTAACATAAGGAGAGAGCGGAATATTATTCATAAGATGCTTGGCTCTAGTGTTATCAGTTGCTATTCTGTGTGCACAGGATAGAAAGGAAAGGCCCAATATGAATAATTCGGAGCCATAAGAGTAAAGAAGCATCACAGATTCATTAGAGTAAGACAAGACTGATGAAAATGAAGCCAGGAAACATTGAGCATAGATGTATTAACAGTTACTCTGGCTGGTCTTTTATATTTCAATTTGTATGAACATTAGTAACTCATGAACCTTTTTTTTTTTTCCTCTAAGTGATCATGTTTTTATTAAACTCATAGACAACCTTGGCTGGGCTGTTAATTATAATGCTTTCCTTTTTATAAAAGTCAAAGGATGTTTTGTGACTGGCCTCTGTTTTGCTCTTCCACCCTGAGGGCTGCATCTTCCAATTTTTCATCACGTTCATTTCAAATGAAGGGCGTGTGTGTACTGTGTGTATTATGGGTCCCAGGGCCTCAGTAGACATTTGAGGCTTTGACTATACACTTATATACCTTAGGTCTATTGGAGTGAGCTGATGTTAAGCACGAATATGACTTATGCCTTACTTTTTCGCTTGGGTTTCAAGAGATGCTGGGCTTCATACCTTGGATCCTTGTGAGGCCGGAGATGGTGTCTCACAGATGAGGCTCTGCTTTGGAGCTGTGGCATAGGACAGGAATGGCATGATTGGCAGGGTTGTCCGGAATGCAAACATCTGTCATGTCTGTTAACCTGCTGGAGGAAGCTTCCTTCACAGCGCAGGGTTGGGTGGTGAATTCTAGGTTCTTTTCATCTCACTGAGGTTATGTTCACTCACTACTGTCGCACATGTCCAATTGTCTGTCTCCTCCAATCTCAGAGAGGGTTCATCCTCCAACTGTCCCTTGTCTCCTGTGTCCTACCCATGGCACTATGTTAATAACACCCCCGTGTTGCTATAGTTTTCACTGCTAAACAAGCTGTGTGGAGCTGGGTGAGCTACTTGTCCTTTGGGGGCCTCTGTTTCCCTGACTGATGGTTGTGAGAATTGGGCTAGAGAATCTCCAAGTTTTCTTTTGGCTACAGCCTGTCATGCTTCTTAGACAGACGTAAACAGCTGTGGCTGGACTCTAACCGAATTGCCATAGGATTCTCAGATCATCTCTCTTCTTGCAACCATTTGGTTCAGGTTGCCATGGATTGAAGTTAGCTCTTGCCTCAGCCCCTCGAGATACAAGCAGGTGAATCCGAAATGAGCCAACCAAGAAAAAGAGTGAAGGGTCTCTAAAATCTATCAGCTATCAGCGGCCCGGCCCCCTGCTGGGTGCTGCCACCCACATGTTGCACAGAGTGCTAGGAGCACAGGCTCTGTGTTCTCACTGCCTGGGTTCAAATCCTGTCTCCAATATTAATACCCATATGGCTTTGGGAAAGTTGCCTGACAACCTTGCACCTCAGTCTCCCAATCGATCTACAAAATGGTGTAAGAACACCCCACCGCAAACTTATTGTCAGAAATTAAACATGTTTGTACATTCAAAGGATGTAGAAAAGAAATTGACATATAGTAAGTGCTAAAAATATTAGCTGTCATCACTACGATTCAGTCATAATCACACACACACTCACCTGCTTTACAAATATGGAAACTGAGGCTCAGAGAGGTTAAGTAGCCTGACTGAATTGACCTAGCCTGTTAGCGGCAGAGTTGAGATTCAAACTCAAGTTTACGTGACGTCAAAGTTTTTTTTCCTACCATAAAGGCTTCATAGGTGAGGTTCTGGAAGAATTACCTCCCTCCTCCATTTTGACTTCTATAGCATCACCATGAAAACATATTAAAGAAATCCGGGGCTCCCTGTTCATTCCCCAAACATATACTCTTGTTCAGGGTGGTGGCTGTCATCCCCAAACTTCAATGCCTCCAGCCAACCGGGGTGGGAGAGGCGGAGTGTGTTTGCTTTGGAGTTAGATGTTCATCACAGAAATGGGCAATTTAGCCTCTCCAAGGCTTGGTTTCTGCCTCTGGGAACTAGCGCCTAGGCCACCTGCCTTGCAGGTCGTGGTCAGGGTGGCACGACATGGCCCCCTTTGACCTCCCCGGCACATTGCGCAGGAGACCTGAGCTCCTCTTCATTTCCATTCCGCCTCCCCCTTTCTTTCTCTTACTGCTGCTTGATCTGATAATTCTTCCCAACAATATGAAACCGTGTCTTTGTGATCTTCCAATCATTTCTGCATTTTTATATATAAAAATAAAAGCTTATTGAGAATCATAATTGCTTGGGGATTTCCCTTCTTGAAGTCTCTTTGGGTAACCAGAGTCTCTCTGGCTTCTTGTACTGTTTTTGATGTTAACATTTTAATAACACAATCCAGAGTGTTTTTGTCTCATGAATTCTAATAGAGATGGAAGTTCTCCCCCAGAGAGGTTTTGAAAGCAGGTGTTTTTAAGTGAATCACTCCATATCCACATGCATATTTCCACGACTAAAAGCCAATTTTTTTCTTCCAGATGTCAAATTGCTCTAGTTTTCAGGCAGCTCTGAGGTGGTCACCTGCCTTATTTAATGATTCTTTTTGCCTTTCTTTGAGGAGTTCGCTGCACTCTGAAAGCCCCATGTGTGTGCATGTGTTTTGAGCGCGGGTGTGTGTTGCACAGTGAGAAATGTTTGTCTACAGCTCAGTGCCAACCTCCTCTCACACATTGGTGGGAAAAAAATTGCTGTGACATCTACGAAAATATCTTTAAGAGAAGGCCTGACTCGGTAACAGTCCACGTGCCTATTCTTTTGCACGTTGCTCCCTTCTGGTGGTGAATTTCAGGATCTGCCCATTCTGGGGGAACCTTTTGGTTTTACTCCACACAACTTGGACGCGTGCTTTTGGCCTCACGGCTTATGGGACAGTGCACGATTGCTGGACCCAGAGTGTTCGCTGGGGAGGGGGGAGGAAGGAGGGGCGACTACTGGTGTGGAAATAGAGTTTCCCAAACTGTTGCATCTAAGGGACTCCCCGTCTGCAAGATATTAATAGGGATTCCTCCCAAGTTATGATCACAAAAGCTTGGGCAATACCATTCTGCAGCTTTCTCAGGATGTCAGATGCCAGATGATAGATTAAAGGCTTTCAGAGTCCTGCAATTAGGACAATAGGAATCGCCTTTCTTTCACCAGCATTTTCCAAAATTATTTCAATGAGGGATGCATTTCTTGCTGCACACATGGTACCATGCTGCGAAATGCTGTTCTGCAGGACATCGGTTGTGAAGCGTTGATAAAGGACAGGCAAATCCTCTGGAAAAGATCATGGAAATCCAGTTCATCCACTTTGGGGCAGACTGGGGGGGGGCCACGTCACCTCTGGTCTTACAGATCCCAGTGCCTGAAGACTAGAACATCAAGCTGGCAAGGACCCGGGACTCAGCCCAAGTGTCCCAGTTTGCTCCTCGCGGGAAAGGAGCTTTGCTCAAGGTCACAGAGTGAGCGGTAGCAGAGTGGCAATGGCTGAAACCTGGGTCTCCCTCAATACCCTTGACACCCTCGCACGTGGTGCTGCAAGCTGCCACGCTCGCCGAGACAGCCCAGAAATGTGGAGCAGAGACGAGGAGAGAGATTAGAAATGCAGAAGGAAAAATGCAAAATAGACAAAGGAGGAATTTTCAGATACTGATTCTTAGACTGGATTACGGGGGATGGCGGAGGAGCGGCAAAGCCGAGAAGCGCACACAGCATATTTAACAAGCTTCTGGCGAGAGTTTAAAAAAAGTAGCAGAGTAGAAGGAATTGTGTCTGCCCAGGAAAAGGGTGTGGTGAGAGGGGGAGTGGCACCTGCAAGGAGCTCGGAACACTCTACAGAAAAGGACTTTTGGAACCGTTTGGCAGAGATTAGAGGAAAGAAAAAGTGGACATGCTCCAGTTATGAAGAAAAGACACACAGGAATTTAGATTATAAACAAGCACAAGAGGAAGAATGAGGAATCATTTTTTTTTTCTTTGAGATCAAGACTCTCCCGGACAGAAGCGATGCTGAAATGTGTAAGTTGACAGTAATGATGGATCCTTTTACTTTTGCAGCACTTTACAGTTTACAAAGCACTGCCAGCCATGTGGCCTCTCGTCCCCTTGGCAGCGCAGCCAGGTTCTTACATAATGAGAGCCGGGAGGGGAACTGGTGATACAGCTCCCTGGGAAGAGGAGGGCAGCATAGGAGGGAGGGGAAGGACGATCACTTGGATTTCATCAGTGCATGAAAATAAACAGCCGGGCAGTGTGCACAGCACAGCAGTTAAATACAGCCTCTGGAGGAAACTGCCTGGGTTCAAATCCCAGCTCTGCCACCTCATAGCTGTGTGACCTTGGGCACATTACTTAACCTCTCTGGACCTCAGTTTCCTTAGATGTACAATGGGGATAATCATAGTACCAACTTCTAGGAGTTTTATAGTGACTAATCTTTCTTTTGCTTACAAGTGCCTGACTGAGCCAAGTAAACGCCTGGAAAAAAGTGGGAATGCCTTTATTAGAAAGGAAATTCCTCTGTGTATTTTTACTATGTATTTTTAAAATAACATTTGTTGGGACAATAGATTTGGTGTTTAATCCACTTGAAAGGAGGTGCTTTGGAGTTGGTGGTATAAATGTGTATATGTGCGAAGACCAGCACATTTAACTATAGATGGTTCAACCCGAAGACTGGAAAGTGGCTTCAAGTATCTCAAGACCAAGAAAATGTTCTGATGTTTTTGTTCTCTGGGGAAAATGGGGACATGTGTGGGCTCACGGTCCACACCTACTGAGGGGTTTCTCTGCCTGCCTGCACCCTGCAATGCCACCTGTCCCTGGTATATTAGTGGTGTCCACGTGGGCCCAGTGAGGACTCTCTCACCTGCACCCCTCCCCCATGGCGTCAAGGTCAAACCTTAGCCTGGTGACAGCTCCCTCTGCTCCTCCCCACCTCCCCCAATCCAAGCCCAAAGACAGAGTCAGAATCTGATCTAAGCAAGTGTCACCTGCTCTGCTTCCTTTTAAATTCCTGCATGAGATTCTGTGCAGTGCGGTCTGAGCTCAACTCAGTGCTTGGCACATGGCCGGGGATCAGTATGTGGCAACTTTTTGACAACTCTGGATTCAGGGTCTTCTCTCCCAAAGGGCTGGCTTAGATACTCTGAGCACCAAGGATGGTGGCGAGTGTGCCCAGGGGCAGCCCTGGAGCCCACCCTGAGGCATGGCATGCCTGGGAACATCTGGACGGGGGGGACAGGGATCTGTCTGCTTCACTTGAGGCAGGCGAAGTTTCGGGAGAGGCAGGTTGTCTGAGTGACAATAAGTCCTCAGAGCTCCTCGAGAAGGGCTAAGTACAGTAATTTGTTGTAATGACTCAAATTTAAAACAATAACCCAGAGGCATAATAGCATGGGCCAAGAATACCTACTGCATGTGATGGGCTGTTAATGGGAAATGAGCGGTTTGATTTGGCGGCAGAGAATGTTCAAATGGCTTTTGCTCTGGATGTGTGCCGTGCAGCGTGGAGAGAGAAGTTTTCTATCAGGGTTAATTTGGACGACTCCTTCTCGGCCGCTGAGAGCCGTTCTCCTGACGGAGGCCGCTGCGCTGCTCCGCTCTCCTGCAACTTGCAGCAGAGCTGGAGGCCTCACTCCTGCGCTCATTCGCGCTCATTTTCTCTGCCTCTTCCCTCGCCGTCGCCCTTTCAGCGAAGCTGCCACTTCAGAGCCACTTTCCTAAGCGAGAGAGGGGGAGCAAATCTGCCGCAGCGGCAGGACCCGCACCAGCCACGCAGAGAGGGGCCGAGACACAGGGTGGAACCTGACCAGACCAGGGGGACCTTGCCGACTGCCCCTGAAGCTTCCGTTTAGCTGAGGGGAGGCAGGTCCAGGAGGCAGTGACCGCTGTAAGGTCTCTCTGCTGCACAGCAGAAGGACTGGAACCGTAATCCGGCTTTGGTCCCCTTCACCCTCTCTCTGGAGGTCTTCCCACCTCTGACTTAAGAGCCTCGCACCATTTCTCAGGAAGGCCCCAGGGTTAGAGGACCTCATGTTTCAAATGAATTTTAGGATCTTAAATGTCACTGAACCCAACTGCTAACCCAGGAAAATGGGTCTCCTCCCGCTTGGCTTCTTAGGTCTCCCTCCTCCTTCCTGGTACCACCTCCTGGTACCCACTGAAGCACACTCAGACTTCATCGCCAGGGCAGCAAGCCACGTGCCAGCCCTGCCTGTGCTTCCCATGACCACGGCCAGCTCGGTGCCCTTCACTTTGCAAATGCACCCCGATGAGTTCAAGTTCAGTATGAGTGACAGTTGACTGAATGGCTAGCCTCTTATGGGACTACCCAAGGAATTAATCTCTAATGGTGGAATTCTACATTATCATTATGATAGGCTGAAACACATACACACAGAGACACATGCAGAGAGACACACAGACACACACAGACATGGATACGAGTTTTTCGTGGGAGACTTTTACAACGCTGCATTAACAAGGCTGGTTCCACTCATGATTTCTTCTCTTTTCTTTTTTTTTTGAGACAGAGTCTCACTCTGTTGCCTGGGCTAGAGTGCTGTGGCATCAGCCTAGCTCACAGCAACCTCAACTCCTGGGCTCAAGCAATCCTCCTGTGTCAGCCTACCGAATAGCTGGGACTACAAGCATGTACCACCATGCCCGGCTAATTTTTTCTATATATTTTTAGATGTCCAAGTAATTTCTTTCTATTTTTTAGTAGAGACGGGGTATCGCTCTTGCTCAGGCTGGTCTCGAACTTCTGAGCTCAAACAATCCGCCCACCTCGGCCTCCCAGAGTGCTAGGATTATAGGCGTGAGCCACCGCGCCTGGCCCACTCATGATTTCTTGAAAGGAAATATTAATAATTCCTTTGTGGAGAGTCACCATGTTCAGTTCAATTCAGCAAACAGACCCTACAGTGGGTTGAATTGTGTCTTCCTAAAAGCCACATTCGAGTCCTAACCTCAGTACCTGGGAATGTGGCCTTATTTGGAAATAGGGTCTCTGCAGATACGATCAAGTTAAGATCCAATGACTGGTGTCCTTATAAGAAGAGGGAAGGGCTCACAGAGAGACGTATAAGGGGAGGAATGTCTCAGAATGATGAAGGTCGAAATTGGAGTGACGCCAGGGACGCCGAGGAATGCTGGCACACCAGAAGCAGGAGGAGGGAAGGAAGGATTCTCCTTCCCAGCCTTTAGAGGGAGGAAGTCCCTGCTGATGTCTTGATTTCAGACTCTGGCTTCCAGAACTCTGAGAGAATAAATTGGTGTTGTTTTAAGCCACCAGGTTTGTGGTCATTTGTTACGGCAGCCAAAGGAAATGAATGCGGTCTTCAAGTGCTCACTGACTCTAATCCTAACAAATACAAACGCCAGCCACAAACGTCGAGGAATGCGTACACCATGTGGTTAAGAATTTACATTCATTCTAATCTCAACCCTACACAACTCGATGAGGTCAATCTCTGTTGCACAGGTGAAAATCCTGAGTGCCAGGCCGTCTCTGCAGACGCTGCCCCTGCAGACGCAGCCCCTGACCTCGGGAGCTCGCTGAGCTGTCTGCAGAGGCTCCTGGAGTGCTGGGCTAGGAGTGGGGAGGGTGTGCGCTCTCTCCCCCAGCATCGCCTGCATTCACTCCACTTCCCTGTCATGCAACCCCGAAGTGGACTGTGCATCTCCACACACCTAGCACTGGGTTGAGAGCTGGTTGGAAGTGGCCCCGTCCCCTCCAGACACTGACTTCTCCAACTTTTCCCTTCGCTCAAGGAGTGTGGGGAAGTACTTGACTTTGGTGTTCAATGGGCCAAGTTTTGAAGTCTCGCTCCATCACTTAGCAGGTGAAACTTCCATCTCCTCATGTGTACAAGGGAAAACACTTGGAGATTGTCAGGAATTTGAGAGGCAAATCCCAGGGACAGACAGACGGACCTGGGTCCCATCTTCTCTCCTTCTGCCCACCACTTGCGAATGGTGCGATCTTGTGCAAGTTGCTTCACTTCCGGGGCCTCAATTTCCTCATCTATAAAATGGGAATTGTAGCAGCGTGAATGCCATCGAGGGGCTGTGAGCATTGACTGTGATACCTGCAGATGTTTACGTGAAGTCCTGACAAATAGAAGGTGCTTGATAAAGAGTTGATATTATTATCATTTTACTAGTAAGGAAACCGAGTCCCAGAGAGGTATTAGAGGCTAGTCTGGTCCTAACTCCATTCTCAGACTGATGGGTTCTCTGAACAGTGTTGGCTTTGTTCATTTGGAAAGTATTTATCAAGGGGCTGTCCTTGTCACCATTAAGAGTTCCAGCCCTGGAATCAGACAGCCCTAAATGCAATCGCAAACCTTACTAATTGCCAACTATGTGACCTTGAGCTTGTTACTTAACCTCTGTGGGCCTCAGGTTTTTCACTTATGCAATAGAGATGTCAACCTCGTCATGCTGTTGTGGGGGTGAGATTAGAATGGATGTCAACACTTAACCACACGTCGTAAGCATTCAAACATGTTTGTGGCTCTCGTGTGATTTGTTAGGATTAAATTCACTGTATGTAACTAAATAACAGTGGCTTAAAAAATCATCAGGTTCATTTTCTCTATGAAAGGAGTATGGAGACAGGCAGTCTAAGAATAATGAGGCAGTGCCACAAAGTCACCAGGGACTCTGGCTCTCCCTATATTTCTGTTCTAACATCGTCAGTGTGTGGCTACTGTCCTCATGATCCAGTGTGGCTGCTGGAGATCCAGCTGTCACGTCCAGAGTCTGAACAGCACAAAGGACGAAGTGCATGTGGGGAGCAAGGATGTAGGAAGACAACAAAAAAAACACCTCTCAATTGAGTCGGCTCCCTTTGTTCTTTTTTCAGCTTTTTTGAGATGTGATTGACATAAGTCAGCTCCCATTCAGGTGCCATCTCACAAGGCGATGCTCCGCTTCTATCTCCTGGGCCAGGACTTCATCATGTGGTCTTGCGTGGCTGCAAGGGATGCTGGGAAACAGAGTCCTGCAGCTATTCTTGTCAAATCCAGGCTCTGTTACAAACAGAGAGAAATGGGTATTGGGAAAGCGGATAGCCGTCTCTGTCAGATGTTTGTTATTGTTTTTATAGATGTTATTACTACATGCCAGAAACCTACCCTTTAGGAGTTTTTAGTCTTTAACACAGTGTTATAAATATTGTCAATGAGTACTTCGTAAGTGACATGGGGCACTTAGGAAGGAGAGATTAACTCCGTATCAGAGAAGGTGTCACAGAAGGAATGAGGCTTGAGGTGCGGCGTGATGTCTAAGCGCTTTGCCAGGATGGCAGTAAGGGAAGGGAATTCCTGGCAGAAGGTACAACACACATAAATTCTAGTTGTTTCGTCAGCCTGGCACTTGGCTGCTTGGAACTGGGCTTGTTAGAAATTGTGCTGCTGAGGGACAGACAGGCTTCCAGTGGCTATCCTAGAAATCCTCCCATGCACGTAACCTCCAGGGCAGACGGTGAGGGGTGCTGTGCCCTGTTATCCATGAATTTTTCCCAAGTCTCCATCGCGATTGTACCAGACAGCAATCTATTTGTTAAATTAAAACCAGCTGGTTATTGAAAGAAACACATTTATTGAGAATTAACTGCCATGTGCAAAATGGGTATTTACTACCTACTTGTCAAACATCAGTGAATTTGTGTTTAATAATCATTTTTTTTCAATTAACTTGCAAAAATGCATCCCATTAATTCTAAATTAAATGCATATTTGCAAAACTCTAATTCACAACATCATCAAATCATCTCTTCCCAGCCAATTTCTGATGGCTCTGGGTTGGTGCAAGACACTCGGTTGATGTCCCCAGAGAAAATTTTTTGTATGCGTAAGTAGTTGTAACTTGGCTTAGGTAAGAGCATACTTTTTCCATCCAGCTCTTCCCTATTTTCTTCCCCTCACTTCTAAATCCTTCATGTACCACAGACACCTGAAGGGTACCTATAACCGGAATGATTTTGGATAATCTAAGCTGATAGTTTAACCTTGATCTCTGACTTTAACCTCTCAGTGGTGGAAGTCCTTGAAAAACCTACCAAATAGATCTTTCTCCTATGGGACGGGAAAAGAGTACTTAGCTGGAAGTCAAAGGACCTGGGTTTTAGTTCTGAATTTTGTTATATGACCTTGGGTAAGTCATTTTCTTCCTTAGAGCATTTGTGTCAGAATAAAAGTAAGCAGATATCTTTCACTGCAGCATTTCTTAGAGAAATTACTAAGTTAATGTGCACAGAGAATCTCCAATTGGGAAACGGATATAGTTTTTCTGAAGCTTCCTTGACCACAGGACCTTTTTTTCCCCCACGGATTTTCTGGTGGATTAGTGATATAAGGAAAACATTTTGGGATGATTTCCAGGATCACCTGGCTCTAACATTTTAGGACTTTATGTCTTAGTCTTAGAAACCAGGACCCAGTTTCTGAGGGATGAGTTGGCAATACAGGTATCTGTCCACCAGATACCCCAGCTCCTGCCCCTACCTCTGGCCAGCTTGGAGGAGGTGAGCAGAGACTGCCTGGCACCTTCAGAAGCCCCACCCTTTGGAAATCTGCCAGATGATGGTAGGAATGGTGGGGTCTCTGGAGCCTGCTCCAGCCCTACTGCACCCACCTGCACTTAGCATGTGGCCCTTGCCTTCCCCAGCACAGCAATTACATGCTCAGCCTCCACCTTGGAAATGTTTAAGTGGTAGCAAGTGCCCTGGAGCTTCATTATCTTCCGGCAGTGCAGGCAGCCCTTGCACAGGGCTCGGGGCACCTGTCAGAAGGCAGCGATTCCTCTGTACATTTCCTGAGCTGGGTGGCTATACATATGCTGAAATCTCAGGGAGAGGGGCCGGCACGGCCCACTCTCCTTGGCCCAAAGCTGGCTACTGCACCCCGTCTGTATACCTCAGCAGCAATGTGGACTCCCACCACCACCCCAGGGGGTTGAGCACTCCCCACCTGGCCAAAGAGGAGACCTCACTGCATAATCCATGATCAGACAAAAAAAGGTCCTAAGAAGCCCCAGAATATGCATGCCCAGAGGAGGCCCTCACCAGGGTGGGCTGGCAGATGCCCTGGCTGTCCCCTTCCCTGCCCAAGGTCTTTTAGGTCATTAAGATAACAGTTCTAATGTCTCTGGACCCCTTTGCATTCTTAGCAATGATTGAGAATCCCAAAGCCTTTGCTATACCCTGATTATATCTGTCAGTATTTATTATAGTGGAAATTAAAACTGAGAAATAAGAAATTTATTAATTCATCTTAAAGTAATGAAAATAAATCTCTTGTGAGTTAACATAAAAAGAATACTTTTTTCCCCTCTATAAAAAGAACTGTATTTTCCAAGACAAACTATAAATGTAGTGAGAGGAGTGCCTTTGTTTTACGCTGTTGCAAATCTTTGTAATGTCTGGCTTAACAGAAGAGAGCTAGATTCTGTTATCTGCTTCCATAGGAAATCTGTCATGATGTGTTGTTTTGGTTGAAGTACATGAAGAAAATCCAACCTCACATAGATATGTATTTGAGAAAAAGAAGACTTCTCAGCCCCGTGAAAGGGTCTTGGGGATGCCCAGGGGTCCCTGGGCTGCACTTTGAGAACCACTGACCTAGTGAATACCCTGAGTTGATGTGATGGGATGGTGTTGGATGTAGGTGGTCTCCATAGCAGCCACTTCTCAGGTCACGTGTGTTTCTTTTGCCTGGGCCATTGTTCTAGCCTTCTAGATTGTCTTCTGAATTCTATTTTTCTTCCTTTATAAGCATCCTACACATGAACACCAGAGTGAGCTTTATAGAGATAACTTCAACTGTATCTCTCCCTTGCTCCCAATCCTTTGATGGCTCCCATCACACTTACACTAAGGTCCCAGCCTGCAGGCTTGTGTGCCCTGGTCCTTGCCTAGCTCTCTATCCCTCACTGAAGCAATTCTGGCTCTTTCTGTTCCTGTGAACATACAAAGCTCAGTCCTGATTGAGGGCTCTCATCCTATCTGTTCCCTGTCCCTGGTGCTCCCTTCCTTCAAACACTGGTATGGCCAGCTTGTTCTTGCCATTCAGATTTCAGTTTAAATGTCATCCCCATGGATTCAAACATATTATCCTCTTTTGTTTTCTTTACAGCCTTATCACTATCTGTAATTGTCTTCATTATTTTGTTTACTTCTTCATGATCTGTCTTTCCACACAAGGAGGTAAAGTCCTATTGGAGGAAGAACTTTATCATATTCAATACTATATTTTCATACCTAGAACAGCACCTGGCACATAGTAGATGTGTAGTAAATATTTTTGAATGCATGAATAAAAGAATAGCTATATAAAAATATATTTGAACTGGAAATTAGACCTAATTTTGGATTCCAGCTTTGTTATTTATTAACTCTGTGAACTTGGACAAGTTTCTTTTTAGTTTTCTCATAAGTAAAACACTGATAACAATATCTATTGTATAGGGTTGTTGTGAGCTTGGATGAGATAATAAATGTAAAGCGCTTGTCATGCAAAAATCATCCTATAGATGGGTCTCCCTTTTCTCCCTCTCCCCAACCTGGCTTACCAATAACATCTCTAGCTCCAGAGATTATCTTATCCCTCTTTATTTCCTGAGGTCCCACCCTTCCTAGAGCCCCCTGCTAGTGGTGGCCGAATGGAAGCTGGGTCTCCTGACAGCTGAGCTGGGGCTCTCTGCACTGCCTACTTCAGGACACAGCAAAACTCACCCACCTCCGCTGGAAGCGCTTGGGCGAGGGTCTTCAACCTTGGCTCCTGGGACACCTGATAGAATTAACTGGAATATCTGCAAAAGTGCTGGCTTCTGGCCTCCCTGCTGACCTACTGAATTACATTATTTAGGACAGCAGCCCCCAACCTTTTTGGCACCAGGACCATTTTCATGGAAGACAATTTTTCCATGGACTGGGGGTGGGAGGGATGGTTTTGGGATGATTCAAGCACATTACATTTATTGTGTACTTTATTTCTATTATTATTACATTGTAATACATAATGAAATAATTATACAACTCACCATAGGTTGGGGACCCTGATTGAGGACATGGGATCCAGAAACCAAGTTTTCTAGGGGATCCTGAAGCATGTTAAAGTTGGCGGGAAACTGGAAGGAGGAGCAGACAGAGAGCATTAGAAGATTTTCTTTTATTCTTCCCTACATATTCACAGCTTTTTCTAGGGCTTCTCAAATATTTATTCAGTAGCTCAACTTGTTCCCCCAGTTGGGCTCCTGAAGATGCCTACTCCAGGGGCTACTCCAGGGGTCCAGGACAGAGTGGAGGCTTCCTTGAGTGCCATTCACACCCCTGTGCCGGGTTCTCTTTCCCGAGACAGAGGGGCTGCAACAGTCTGCTTAAACAATCCACAGCAGTGAACACAGTGTGCGATCTTAGGGCAGCACATGAAAAATCTGTTTGAAAAACATCCCCAGCAGCTCTTGCCAAATTCTCAGGATCTGCTAGAAAAATAGAATAGTCCTTTTCCATCATCCCATAAATCACTCCACTGAAAGCCATCAGAAATGCAGCCTGAAAAGATATTTTCACTAGCGGCTCAGCTAGAAGACACACATCCTGGCGTCACTCAGTTCTTCTCCCCTGAGAAACAAAAGCAAAGTCCTGGGAACAGGGGAGAAGCTCCCCTGGAGCAAGCTGTCTCTCTCCGTTGTGCATACTGCCCTGGATTCTAGAGACAACTGCACCTGGCTTTCCCAATGGGCAAATGGTTTGATTTGAGAGGCAAACATTCTGCAGTTAGTGCTATCCCCAGACCTATGATGGTGGAAAGAATTGTTGGAGAGACAGACACATCTGTGGTTCAATCCAGCCCTCCACTCATGAGCTTTGAGATCTTGGACAAATCACTTAACAGCTCTGAGCTTCGGCTGTTAAAAATGATCATAAGATACAGCTCACAGCATAGTGAAAACCCATTTGAAGTCCCCATACACATACCCAATGCTTGGCATTAGCAGTTGCTCAATTAATGTTATTTTCATCTTGTTGGTTAATAGTAGAGCCCCTCGTGTTGCTTAAAAAGTAGTAGGAAATAGAAAAACGTGTGTTTCTCTTCCTGGTGTAGGAGGTAGTAGACCCAGTTTCTGGCTTAGCCTTGTCTTGGAATCACTGTGTGACTTTGGTGAAGCCACTTTCCATCTCTGAGCCTTAGCATCTTCTCCTGGAAAGTGAAGGAGCTGCAGTCGCTAATCTTGATAACCTCCTCCAGTCTAACCTCTGACTTTAGAGTTTCAGCGTAGGATAGACCAAACCCAACACCATGACTGGTTCTCCTCCTGGGAGGCTGTGGCCCTGGTGGCTCTGTGAACATTTTCTAAGGATGTCAGCAGGCTTCTCAGTGAAACAGGAACATTAACATCCTCGCTGCTTTGCCCGGGGGCTGTGCTGAATCTCTAAAGATGCAGCAACTTTAGGGAAGACTCTAAAAAAAGTAAGAAGCACTATGCAAGTGATACAGGATGGTTCCTTTTGTCTCTTGGAGCTGGAGCTAGGTGCTGGGCAGGGCATATCAGACATTAATGGGCAAGCTCAGGTAAGGACTGGGCACAGACCCCGGTCCCCTGGGAGTTCCAGCCTTGAGGGCCCTGCTCTGCCTTCCTCTCAGGGCCACTCCAAAGAACCCGTGAGGAGCAGGACGAGGAAAGAGAAGGACAAGGAGTCACAAGATGGCATTAGAAAGGAGGAGGAAGGTGCGTGCAGAAAGGAACTGGGGAGACGATGGAGAACGTCATTTTCATATTCTCATTATTTTCTCTTCATTTTGCCCAGGCATCAGCAAGACCATCACCCGGAGATCAGAGCACCTCACTCTGACCTCTTAGCTTGAGTTAAAAAATAATTCCAAGCCAAATTGCGGTGCCTAAATCTACCGCAAATGTCAGCAGCTGGGCCTAAAGCCAGAGCTGTGATCTCCCTCATGTCAATAAATCCTTGAAGTTCCTTCTCCCTTGGAAGCTGGGGGTTTCTTCTGATGCCACAGCTTTGTACCCCAGGATGCCCTTTCATGAGTAATTTCTTTTAACCCGAGGATCACAGCTGTGAGCCATAATGAAAAGATTTCTTCTGGACCGGGATGGCGGAGAAGCTGCTGCACCAACAGAAGAAAGCTGGGAAGAAATACAGTTAAAAGCCAATGCCAGACCCAGGGCCGGGCGGAGGCAGAGCCCTGAGCTGGGCAGGCCTGCTGTCATGCACGCCATCCCTGTGCACCAAGAGATCCTGCAGGTGGTCCGGGGAGACACAGAGCCTTAGGTCAGTCTGTGTCATGGCTGCTGGGACTGCAGAGATGGCAGGGACAGGAGGGGACAGGAGTGGCTATAGAAAGAGAAGAGGTGAGTTGTGTGTTTAGGTTTCTGCCTGATGCTTCACTCATGGCCTTGGAGACTCAGGAGAAGGAAGGAGCGTGGATTCCTGGCACGGAGGAGGGCTCTGTGCTGCCCCCTAAACCTCTGTCCACGCTCAGCTCTGGGAGTTCTGGGCACCGCCCATCTTGTCTTGCTCCAGGGAGGCGTAGCTGTCCAGCATCATCCTTGTTTTGACAAAGTGCATCCTGCCTGGGGAGGAAGAGGGGATGGGCATCTATATTCAGTTTGGAATGAACGTTCCATTTTGGGAGCTGAGACCCATTCCTGCCTCCGTTCCTGGGACTCAAGCTGACTTCTGTGCCTGAATCTCAGAGTCCATACCTTCTGCCCCTAAACAGATGCAATCATACCAAGTTTATCTAAGTTATTTACACTTGAGATTTCTATTTTTAGCAAGAACCTATTCATTCAGATTGGGTTAATACCCTCTGAATATGATTTGAGGCATTTTTCACCAGCACAGAGGAAAATTCTCTTTGGTCCTACAATTGAACTTACCCCAGGGATGCTGTTTGGGCATCATTTAGGCAGCTGTGTACTACCTTGTGCAATAACATGTTCCTGAAAAGTTGTATGAAATTTGAATTTTGCCAAATAAGATCATATGTTAATGTAATAGAAGTGTTTGTGGCTTAAGAAAATTCTACGTGAATCATTTTATTAAGTAGAGAGTCCTTTTGTAACATGAATAGCCATTCTCAATTTATCGTTTTATTTTTTCATGCGGTTTGTCATCAATCAGATGTTCTTGCATCAAGCCACTCCCGTAAATGCCCATGGCCAGCTTCCACTTGTTCCCAAATGGCTAAAGCAGAGAGGTGACAAATTAGTCACTGGCTTAGGGCTGACCTGACTCCGGGTGTGTGCTACCTTAGAAAGCCCTGGACAGAGATTTCGGGCATCTCTGCTTCTAGGTTTTGAATCTCTTCCTGTAACCGACATGAATTAGCAGTGTGGTCCTGAAAAAAGTCACTAGCTATTGTTCCATTTTCTGAATTAAATGGGTTAGGCTGTGCATCAGATGCAAAATATTTTGGATAACAATTAAAATATTCTGAATGTTATTTGTTTCCTTCCTTATGCAGGTTGGGGGACAGGGGAGATGCTTGCACATCAAAACTTGGAGGGAAGCATTTGATATTCTCCCCTTTCTGTCACAGAGCATGAACAGATATTAATGAGCTGCAGGTGTCAGGGTTGAGGGATGGTCCCCTCTCACTTGGGAGCTCAGCCCAGCTCAGGGCAGCATTAACTTCCTGCTGGCACTTGACTTTGCATGGTGTGTATGTGTGTGGGTGTGTGTGCACACACATGCCTAGTGCTACCTTATTATGGCAGCACTTAATTATACCGGAGCTTCCTTAGCAGAATGTTAGAATTCTGGGTCAAAGGTTCTTCTTTAAAGTCATCCACTTAATTTGCAGAAGCAGTGGCAGGGAGACCCTTAAGGTGCCGAAATCTAACAGAACCCGTCGTAATGAAACAGAGGTGAAAGGAGCTGGGAGAGTGATAGGGAGGGACAGACACTTCATTCTACCTGGAGGTCCAGCTTTACAAAGGGACTTTGGCTGAAAGGGTGTTGAGCACCTGTTATTTATTTGAAGCATCATGGATTTATTGAATGTTTCAGGAAATGAGAAGAAAAGGCCCAACTGTACTAGTAAAAGCAGTGAAACAGAGAGAAATGAAGCCTTTCTGGGCAGAGTGAGTGGAAAAGAGCCCTAGAGATGGCAGAGGAAGGTGGGGGCGGCTGGGGAAGCAGCTTCCCAGGAAATGGGATTGAAGGGGGCTTCTCGGAGCCAGGGAGGGATGGGAAGGAGCAGGTGGGTGGAAGTGAGGAGGAAGCAGGCCAGGGATTGGACAGGACCATGGTCAAAGGGAAATATGGTGTGACACACGCCTGAGGGACAGAGATGGAGGACCCAGGAATGAGGGAAGGTAGAGATCTCTCTCATCTTCTGAGTCACAAGGGGCTGAAGTGGTCACGAGATGAAAAAGAGCCCACTGGTCATTAGTCAACGAATACTGCTCCTGTTCCGTGTAGGTACCGAGGCGTCCATGTCTCACACATCACCCTACGAGGCAGCCCTGACAAATATTTTCATGCCCCGACATCTCTGATCAAGGCCAAAGATCTTAATTAAACAAAATGATAATTGGAAGAGAATGTACACCAAAGCATCACCAGTGAATTAATGAATTCTCCCAAGCTGTGGATGTAAGGCAGCTACTGTTGGAAGTTTTTAACACGAGTAGTCATAGACGTGAACACATACGTCTCTATATATTTACTAAATATTTACTGTATCTAGTACTGCGCTCGGCTTTACAGAACAGCACACAGAATATTAAATATTGTCAATGACCTCAAAGTTTGCTAATGGGACATCATTTTGTTATGAACAAGTCTTAAAAATACTCCATATATGGGTCTATAGACCCCCTGACATCTACTATGTAATAATATTTCTTTTTTTTCGCATGAGAATGATACGGTATTAACAAATTCTAACTTCTAACTATTGTCTCTTTTTCTCAAGTTGGTCTCATTAAGACCCATCCATGGAGCCCATTCTGGAATATATTATATATACTGAAACAAGGAGAGGGGACATGTAAGGTTTGCAAAATTCCTGGGAGAAATCCTTTTCTCTCCAAAATATTCTTACTTCCTATTTAGTGTTTCTATTAGAGAATAGACACAATTGTGTGCCTCAAACAAGGTGAGAAAGTTGGTGATTACTCATACCTCTGGCCCCTCATAGTTTTTGTCCAGAAAACACGTGAACGGGGCTACAGGCAACCACCCCGTTGAAACAGTTCATCTCTCATGCTCTGGGAATGTGGTTATGGAGTGTGAGCAGGATTTTAAAAAATACTTCAACTTCTGAGCGCCTGATTTAGAGTAATCTCAATTTCGGCGAGGACTAGAAGCAATGCAAATATTATTTGAGTGCTGGTTAACTTTTTCTCAAATGAGAAAGAATGAATAGTAAAATCCCTTTGACGAATCTTAGTATCCCAGAGTCGTGAAACTTCATCTGATGGCCAAAAAGGAATCAAAGTAAATCCTCTGCCAGGCTGTGTTGAGTAGAGGTAGGGTGGGGTGCTCTTTCAAATATTGCAGATCCCGGTACAATGCATCTATAGGATATGTGTTTGAATGAAGGGTAATTAAGCTCACATAACTCCCTGCCCTCCTGGCTAATAGTTAGAGTGTGTGCGCATTGGGGATTCTGCTTACGTTTCCACCTGATGTCTAATTTTCTGCTTTTAAATAGGATCTTCTGCTTTGTTTTATGCCAACAGCTTTCATGAATAGTGAAAGTAGGAAAGCATTATCAACACTGTATTTTATGTCCCCTCTGTATCTCAATATCAGGCTATCCTTCAATGTATTACCAATTGTCATTGAGGCACAAAGTTTTAATTAAGCTCACACATGATTATTTTTCACCAAACTGAGTCTAATTGATGAAATTGCTAATTATACTTCCAGGTGGAGTCCTCAGCCAGTAGCGTATCATTAGTATGCAATATGACATGCATTAGTACATGGCGTGATACCGGATTATACATTTAGTACAAACTTATGTATTGTCCCTTAATGGCATCTATTCATTCATTTAAAAAACACTTATTGAGCACAGTCTCTGTGCCAGTTATTAGAGAATAATAGCTGTAGTAGTAAATGAGTTTTATAGCTTAAAAAATTGAAGAACAAGATCCTGTCTCAATAACAACAACAAAATAAAAACAAACAAAAAATATTGAAGTTATTTTTTTTTTTTGCTCTGTGTAGAAGTCTAAAATGTTGTTGAGGAGGTGGATTTCCATGTGGTGAGTCTGGGACCCAGGCTCCTTCCATCTTGTGGCTCCACCACCCACTAGCTTCTCAGACTCTTTCATTTCCAACTGATGATTGTTGAAAGAGAGGATGATGAAGGCACACCCCACTTATAGCTTAACCACTTCCACCTAGAAGTCACAGTGACACACATCACTTCTATTGACATGCCATTGGCAAGAATTGTCTTGTGACCTCCCTGGAGGAGGGGGGCTGGGAAGTGTAGTCTGGGGCTGGGCACTTACAGTATCAAATCTATTTTACAGGAGTCTTTGAGGGAATAGCTGGCCATCAGGTAAACACTGTTTCAGGCACTAGGGGTATTGCAGTTAAAGAAACACACAAAATATCTGGCCGTATGGAACATAAATTCTTGAATTTGAAATTCTTAAATTCTCTGTGGGATGAGACAGACAGCGAACAAGATACATCAGTATGTTACAAAGTGATGAGAGCTAAAGAGAAAAACTAAAGCAGGAAAAGGGGTAAGAAGCATGGGGTAGGGTTTGAAATGAGATAGCGTGGTCATAGAAAGTCTCTCGAAAAGAGTGATATTTTGAGTAAAGAACTGGAGAACATAAGGGGCCCAACTAGGTGAATATCTATATAAAAAAAGTTCTAGACAGACAGAATAGTAGACAAAAAGTCCCTGAGGCTGGAGAGGGTCATAGGAGATGAGATCAGAGAAGTAATGGTCAGGCCAGAATGTGTTGGGCCATTTAGATCTTAGTCATAGGAAGAATCTTGGCACTGTTTTTTTTTTTTTTATGGTAACTAACTTTATTGAGGTGTGATTTTCATAAAATAAAATGCACCCATTCAATGTGTTTTGAAAATGTGTACGTATTCACACCCATGTAATCACCACCATGATAAAGATATAGACAATTTTTATCACCCCCAAAATATCCCTATTTATAGTCAATCCCTGCTTCATCCCTTGCCCTAGGCAAAACTGATGTGCTTTCTGTTATCATAAATTAGTCTGCGTTTTCTAGAATTTCATGTAAATGGAATCAAATGGTATATACTCTTCTGTGTGTGGATTCTTTCACTCGGCATAATGCTTTTGAGATTCATCCATACTGCTGCTAATATCAGTAGTTTGCTCCTTTTTTTCCTGCCATTATATAGACACCATTATGTGGATACACCACAATTTCATCTTTCACCTACTGAGGCTTCTGAATTGTTGATAATTTGGGGCTATTATAAATAAATCTGCTGTGAACATAGTGAGCAATTCTTTTTTAGTGGATGTACATTTCATTTCTCTTGCATCTAGGGAATAAAATTGCTGGAACCATAGGGTAAGCATATGTTTAACTTTAAAGACTCCCCCATGGTTTCCCCACAGCAATTACGGCATTTTATACCTCTACCAGCAATGTATGGGAATTTCAGTGGTTCCATATCCTTACCACCCTTGTTGTTGGCACCTTTTAAATTTAAGCCATACTAGTGGGTGTGTAGTAGTATATTATTGGAGACTTAGTTTGCATTAATGTAATTACCAAGAACGTTAAATGCCTTTTCATGTGCTTTTGGTCATTTATGTATCTTCTTTTGTTAAGTGTTCAAATCTTTTGCTCACTAAATTTTTTTTGTCTTATTATTAAGTTGTAAGAATTTTTTGAAATATTTTCTGGATATAAGTCCTTCATCATGTATATGTGTCACATGAATATTTTCTCCTAGTCTGTGGTTTGCCTTTTCTTTTTCCTAATAGTATCTTTCAAAGAGTACATGTTTTTCATTTTGATGAAATAAAATGTATCTGATTTTTAACATAGTTAATGCTTTTCTTCTCCTAAGAAATCTTTGCTTAGATTTTGAAGATTTTCAAATTTTAAAGATTTTATTTTTTCCTCTAGAATTTTATTTTTTATTTTTTTATTTTTAGATTTTAGCATTTAGGTTCATGATTAATTTCAAGTTAATTTTGGCATATACTGTGGGTTAAAGTTTATTTTTTTGCAATGAAGATATCTGGTTGTTCCAGAACAATCTGTCAAAAGGGCTATCCTTTCCTCGTTGAGTTATCTTGGTACCTTTGTTGAAAATTAATTTGCCATAAAGGTGTAACTCCATTTCTGGACTCTCTATTCTGTTCCATTAATCTATAAGTCAATTTTTCACCAAGCCATGTTGTCTTGATCACTCTTGCTTTACTGTAAGTCTTGAAATCCAGTAGTTTAAGCCTTCCAACTTTAGTTTCTTTTTTGAAATTGTTTTACTATTCTAGGTTCTTTGGAGTTTGTTAATTTCTACCAAGAAGACTTCTTAGCATTTTACTGAGGTTGCATTGAATACATAGATCAATTTTGGGGGAAATTTATATCTTAACAATATTGAGTCTCTCAAACCATGAACATGGTATACCTCCCTGTTTATTTAAATCTTCTTTAATTTCTCTCAAAAATGATTTGTAGTTTTTAGAATATAAGTCTTGTACACATTTTGTTACATTTATCCATATTTATGCCATATTTTAAACCTACTATAAGTATTTAATAGTGTTTTTAGAAACATCTACTTTCTAATTGTTCATTGCTGGTATGTAAAGAACACTTGAGTTTTGAATATTGATCTTGCATACTGTACCCTCACTCAATTCACTTATTAATTCAAATAGCTTTGTTTTAATGGAGCCTTGTATGTCATAATAAGTATTTTGGCTTTTAGGCTGAGTGAGATGAGACGTGATTAGATAAAGTTAGAGCCAGAGAGTCTGTTGATGGATCATATGTGGGGTATGAAAGAACAAGTTTCAGGAGTTTAATTTTTAAAGATGTTAAAGGTAAACATGTAAGGTTGTTAGTTAAATGAATCTGTAGGTCAGAGACAGGTAATTGATGAATGTATACATTTGGAATCACTAGCTTATGAGTGATAGTTAAGTCATAAAACTTATTGATCATCAATATTTAGATGTTGACAATGAGTAATCAGCAAACCAATTAGAAAAGGAGTGGTCAGAAAGGTATGGGGAAAACCAGGTGCGTGTGGTACCCTGGAAGCCAGGAGAAGAGAATGTTTTAAGTGGAGTGGTCTACTGTGTCAACTATTGCTTATAGATCAAGTAAGATGAAAGCCGATATGGACCCTTAAAATACTAGAGGTCATTGGTAACCCTGACAAGCAGTTTTGGTGGAGTGTTGGGAGTAAGAGACTGATTGGAGAATGCTGAGCAGAGAAATTGAAGACAGTGAGTACAGAGAACTCTTCCAGGGATTTTACTCAAAGAAGAAGAATGAAAAGAAAGTTGGAGGTAAGTGGAGTCAAGAGAGGGTATGTGTGTGCGCATGTGTGTGTGTTTGGTTTTCAATGAGAGAAAAACACAGCATATTTTTATGCTACTTTGGATGATCTACTGTGATCCAGTATGATAGAGTTTCTGCAGCAATAGTTTTGAGATAGGGTAGGATCAGGATAGGATCTAGGTGACAGGAGAGGAGTGGCTTTTCCAAGAAGCCAGGTGGATTATCCACAGTGTCAGGGGAGAAGGGAGAGTTGGGTACGTGCAGATCAATGTATACACGGGTGGTGGGAACTTGTGGACATTCTCTGCTTATTGCTTTCATTTTCTCATTGAATTAAGTTAGGTTGGTTAATTGTACAAATAAGTACTTTTCCTGGTTTCCCAGAATCTGATAATAGAATGATGATTATGGAATACATTTTCCCCTTTGATATCTGAGTTTATAGGCCTTGAGCTAGAACTGGCCCCCAAGGGTGGGTTATTTCTTGGTGTTACCTGGCAGTAGCTCTGATCTTTTTGGGTAACTGCTACATGTGGATCCCTGTAGCTTCTAATGACTCACAGAATGTTGGGAGCCCTTCCTCTTCTCTAAACGATACAAGCCTTGAGGCACTGACCTGTTGCTTTGTGGCTAAATAGACAAGCAGGCTTAATAGTTTTGTGACTAGATAATGAAAGCTAATATATTAATATGTATACTCAACATTTACCATGAAAAGGGCATTGTGCTAAGTGCTTTATATTTGTTATTTTCTTTAGAACATTCAACAGCCTTGTGTGCAAGATCTTATCCTACACAATTTACATTTGTAGAAATTAAACTCAGTGAGCATCAAATCACTTGATAAAATTAGATACCGGGTTCTCATACTCTAATTGTCATGCTCTTTTGCCACACCTGCTCCCATTGCCTCTGTTGTCAGCTATCACTGAGCAGTGGACCCAAGTCAGGTGACACCAGCCCTTGTTCCAGCTCTGCTAATCGTGGGCTGATTGAACTTGGGAAGTTACTTGCCTCTTTGGGGACTTTTTCATCGGCATTCGATGAACTCAGATGATCACTGCCATTCCCACTACCATTCCTTACAGCTCTAACTTCTGAGATTTTAATATTTCTCTGACTCTCATCTTGCACTACCCATATTTTTTAAGCATCTAGGTCAGGACCTCCCTGGGTGCAAAGGTGATTACAGATTTAATCAGGGCAGAGCTTCAAGCAGCCCTAGACCTCTGGACTACATGAAGCGACCACCTACTGTTTTTCTCTCCTTGGCTTTCCAGCGGGGTACCTGCAGGATTAAATAGCTGAAGCTCCCCCAGCCTCAGCTCCAGGAAGAGCCACAAGGAAACCTGCTAGGTCTAAGCCTCAGGCTCCTTTAGCTCCTGGAACACTGCGCAAGGGCCTGACTGCTTTTAGTGCCTGGTATTTATTATCTTTGTGAAACCTTGGCCAGAAGCCTGGAACCCGGGCATGCAGGGTGAGTGATTAGATGTGGGGCTCTCATGCATCTAACTTTAAAAAATCTCAATTAAATCAGAAAAAGGGTTTCAGGGTAACAGATGGGGGCCTGGGGACATAGTGTAAATAACAAACAAGGGCACTCGCCATGATGCATCGCTGGTCCCAGGGAGCACGGGAGCTGACGCCTGGGCGTGCTCCCCAGCTGGAGTGCCCGGAGACAGAAAACCCAGCAGATGGCAGCACTGGCAAAGGGTACAGCCTGCAAGTATGCCTGCTGGCCTCTCAGTGCTCTGTGAGGAGGCAGAGGGTGGGTGTTCTGGGATCTCACAGGGGCTGGCCAGAGAAGTGTTTCGTGGAGCAGGAGTGAGTACACATCCAGATTCTTAAAGATGCTGGGTTGGAGTGAAGGGGGTACTAATCAGGGTAGTGCGTTTGATTTCGCAGTGACCCCTCGTGTGGAACACTGAACCACTGGGACCATAATTCAATAACAGAAGGCATCTTTTAATTGAAAGGAAGAATGAGAAATCTTTAACTCAGCTACCTTTTTGCAAATTAAGAAACTGAGGCCCTG
>RJWJ010016063.1:0-35058 GCA_004363605.1 Indri indri
CAATCCTAGGTCGGAGAGGGGTTTTCCATGGGACAACTCAGAGAGCTCGATATTGTTCCTGCCACTGGGAGCTGTGCGGGCCTGGTGCTGGGTGTGTGCGTGAGGCAGCTAAGCCACCTGGTAGATGTGGCCACATAGGGATTGGCCTGAACTCCCAGCTGGGCAGGTTGAGGGATGTGTGAGTGCTTCCAGCCCGACACATACAGGCCGTGTGTGCATAATTGCTCTCAGAAACAGGAGGAGAGCCATGCACATCTGCTCTCCAGGGTGTCATATGACTTTACCAGCTGATGTTTATAAAAGAGTTTAAAGTACTGTATAAGTACGGAATGGCATTGTTCTTCCACAGGGCTTTCATGGACAAGATAAAAGATAGGAGTTCCCTCTCTGCCTTCCTGGGCCTTTCCCAGACCCTTCTCCTTTTGTCTGCCCCATCTGCAAACTATAAGGTATCTGCCCTGAGATCCCAAGATGGCCTTTCCCATTAAGCCCCGTTATTATTCGTCTTCTGTAGAAAGAACTCACTTTAGGTCTGAATCCCCGGCAAGCTATGGGAGTGCCCAGTCAAGCCCAGTGCAGTGTAGCAATGATCTCATTATCTAGCGGTGGTTTCATTTAAGGAAATGCTTCATTCACTGGAGGGACAGGGAGGTCTGATGATTTGCATTCATGATGGGTCTCTTAGTACCTGAAACAAGTGACTTGTGTTTCTATGTTGGCCTCTCCTCTTCCTTTTCCCACCTGGTAGCCCCCAATTCTGTATCCACAAGATCTCTAAAACCCAGTGCAAGTCGAACAATAGAGCCCGCAATGCAAAAACTGTAACTCTGGATTCAGGGAGCTAAGCCAACATCCAAACCCTCCCTGACTTTTTACAGCACTTAGTGCTTGTGTCATGGGTTTGGCACTTGATTATGTTCAATTTAGCACATAATTATATCCCTGCTCTCTCATGTTTTTCTTTCATTGCTTGCAAGTGCTTAGTTTATTTGTCCCAATAATACAATAAGTCCCTGGATAGCAGAGACCACTTTTCACCCTTCAGCAGAGATCCGTGTACTTAGCACAGTGTTAGGCCCAGAGCAGACATGCAATAAACACCCACCGAGCTGAGTGGAATGGAATGAGCCACCCGATTCACCTTCCAACCTGCCATGAGGCTGATGCGGAGAAAAGGCAGAACCAACTGAGCGTTTAGCTTGCTGCTGGCTCTTTTCCTCTGGAAAGTCATAAGCTTCTTCACTAGTCTTTTTCTGATGAGAAACGCATGGTATTCCTGAGGCTTTAGCGTGGGCACGTCCTGGGGGAGCGCCTTCTAATGGGAAGTGAGGGTCTGGGTGGGTAGCAACCGTGACTCATTGTCAAGTCTTCGGGGGCGGGGGGGCGGGGAGGGCTGGGTGGCTGTAATCTCATACGAGAAGTATTTCCACTCCATCCTGCTCCTTCCCACGCTCAACCTTCCTGGGCCACCTTGTTGCCATCAGCATCTCACTGCTAAGTGTGGTCGTCAGACAGTCAATGTCGGCATCACCAGAGGGCGTGTTAGAAATGCAGGATGTTGAGCCACATCTCAGGCTTAAAGAATTAAGACCTTTTAAACAATGTCCCCAAGCGAGTCCTATGCACAGTAAAACTTGAGAAGCCCTCCTCTGAGGAGCACCTTGTCAGGCATCCTCCTGAAGGAGACAGTCAGGTTTTTTTGAGCTAAAGCTGCAGAACAATCTAGAATAATCCAGACAGGTGTCCTGAGTATAAATGATGCTTTCTTCCTCAGGAGGAGGAAAAGGAAGCAGCAACAGCACAAGTTATCTCCAACCCGCAGACAGGCACAGAGCTCAAAAGAAATGAAGCCAGGCCAAATGGCAGGTGGGGTGCAAGATGTCAATTCTCTGCTCTGTCCTTCTGTCTATTGCCACACGGGCTGTAGGACATCCTGCCCTGTGCTGGTCCAGCATGTTGGAGTGAGCCTACAGCATGTCCGAGGCCTTGCCAGTCCTCCAGGCACAACAGTGGTTGACTCCTGGGACAAAGGTATAGAAGCCACAATAACGAACCATTTCCCATTATGAACTACACACCTCGGGTTTGGTCCATGCAATTGCAGTCTGCAACTAGGCAATTTGTTCTTCCCTCCCCTCCACCCAGGCACATGCTGCACAGGTTTCAAGGCCCAACTCAAATCCTGCTTCCTCCATAGCATCTCCCTCATCCCTCCAAGCTACACTGGGAACATCCCCCAATACGATGGTGTTCAACAATTTCACAGAGATGTTTTTCTTTGACAGGCAGTGAATCTCTGGGATGGGGGGACTCATATCGTCCATTTTGTTCTGCACCTCGTCCATTCCCCTGACTATTACAGACACTTATAAATCATTCAATATGTGAGTAAAGATCCTTAAACACTCAATTTCAACTGGCATGGCATCCAGCAAATCCTCTTTCAGAAAGGAGTAGTGCATTAGCCCGGGGACCCTTCTCTTGCTTCCGAAAGCCCAGCACTCTCCGTACCTGCACTATTCCAGCATGGCTGTGGGCACAGTGGACTGTCTTCCCTCCAGAGGAACTTCTGGGAGAGTCCAAGAGACATCCAAAATTCAGAATCACATAGAGTCCAGGTGATTGGGCTAAGAAAGGACCCTCAGTGTGACAATGGCAAGAGAGGTTTACCTGAAGGACCAGACCAAGCAATTCCATCTACTTTCTTGTGACTCTCGGAGAGTACTGGGCTATTATATTACAATGAGAAAGGAAGGAAGAACTGGGAGAAAAATAACATTAATAAAAATAATCACAGACTGAGATTATTCTATAAAGCAAATCATAGTTCTAACCTGTACTGGAAAAATAGCTGGACTTCAAAATCAGTTCAGCTGTGGTGCTAAGACTAGAAGACAATTTGAGAAAATGACAAAAAGCACAGAATGACTTTTGTTCCTAGGAAAGTTATTATTGTCCAAAGAAATGATGCATATGTTACCAGAGCATCTTTTTACTAGATCAATAGATGTTCTTCCTACACCTATGCTCTTTCCCCTAAGGTGGACTAAGTTAGCAATATGTAGACCAGCTCCAAAAAATAAAATTACTGAATAACCTTAAATCCATAATCAACTGAAAATTGTAGGCAGGGGCAGGGAATGCCAACTGTGATTCTTCACCGCCATTACTGGCGTGAAGACGGTCCAGTCCCCTTCTCAGCGCCACTGAAGTTCACAGTTCCAGGAAATACTGCTCACATTATAGTCTCAAGAGTGGTATCCTATGGCACGTGCAGGGCACAACCTGAATGTCACACGCAGCTGCCCTGAATCTTCTATTTCAAATTATCAATTATTCTTTCCAATGAGTATAGAAATGTACCTGAAAAATTTGTACCCTATGAGGAAGCTTGCAGCAGGTATTGAGTCTTGAAACAAAAAGTTAAATATTTTTCTTTTAAAATAGGTCTAAATATAAATCTTACAGAATTAGACTTTCTTGATAGGGACCCTCAGGAGTTAGTAATTAATTCTCATCTCAAGAAGAATAGGATTTCACACATCCTGAAATAGCTGTGAATCTTTTCTTTAAAAAGAAAACAAACAACAGTTCCCTCTAATTAAAAGAAAATCCTAAAATGGAATTGCTAAAATTCCAATGAATGACACATTCTTGCTTCTTACCTCTCTGTGCAAGAAAATTCTTTTTGATTACTCAGCCCCTAAAAGCATCCTCTGTTAAAAATAGAGGAGCCTTCTACTGAGCTCAATGTTTCAGGCTCTCAACAAGTATCTGGAGCTCTCACACTGCTTGCCAGCACTTTGCTGGGCACCAGGTCCTTAAAACTTATTCTCACTCCTCCACCCATTTCTCATTACAAAGAGAAAACTCAAAACTTAGTTTATGCAAGTTTGGGATCCAAAAAATATTTAAGGCAAATATTTGCTGACTTTTCACCAGCTTTCTATCCCAGGCCTAGGGAAGCCGCACCTGTCTTTGAGGTTGTAGAAATGAACCAGGGAGCTCGAAATAGAGGTAATCATTGTCATCTCAAAAAGCAGGAATAGGAAATCTACATCTCAAAAAGAAAGTATTATAAGAAAGGTAATGAAAGATTTGCCCCTTTTCCTTTTCCCATTCAAAAGAAGTCAATGGTCATTCAATGTTTAAATGAGAACAAAGACTCCAGGGGAAAAAGATGAAGGTAAATATTTGTAATAATGTGTCATTGCATTTTATATAATGGGCCAGCAGTCTTTGAAATATGACAACTTTCATATCTACAGGTCCATTTGTTATTTCTTATTTGATCTCATGAGGCAAGTCTCTCCTGGGCCGTCAGCCACCAAAGTGGCTAGCAAATACAGGGACACTGAGGGGCATTCTGCCAACATGACCTCAGAAGTATTTACATACCGCGATGGAGCCCATGATATAATTCAGTTTCTGCATTGCTATACTTTCTGCCAGTTAAGACTCCAATGTGTCCCTCAAGGATGTGGTAAATGTTGGTTTAAGATAAAAAAGCAAAGACAAATATTAGTGTGCCGCATAAAGGTATGACTTTCCATGAGAGCATTGTTTTTTTAGCACCGACTATCTGGATTGCACCACCAAAGATTCTGATCTCACTGGTTGGAGTGCGCAGCCTGGGCATCAGGGTTTCCAAACAGTCCGCACCTCCAGTGACTCCAATGCCGCTACGATTGAGGAGCACCACAGTGGTGAGTTGCCAGAATGTTTTGCATTCTAATTGGAACACAGTGAAAATTGGCCTGATGAACTTGTGCGAGATGTTAAAAGCTGGAGCTGCAGGGAGAATAGGGAGGGAGGTCTGGGAAGACAAATAGCTGAAGAAGCAATGCTGCCACATGCCAACTTGCAATCTAGTGAATGAGACATAACACACAAATAACAATAACAAAAGTTGAAGCTTGAAGCCCAGAAAAAATTGTTAGAGGAGGCCAGAAGATGAGGGGCCTACTGAAGCTTAGCAGAAGTGCAGTGACAGTCAGTGAGGTCTCCAAGCAAGTCCACTTCTGCCCCGTGCACCTGAAACAGCAGTGGGAAGTGGCTGGCACTCCTGCCCTCTCCATGGCCCCTGCGGGCCTGGGTGCTGTCCTTGGGGACCCCAGGCCTCTACCGGGATTTCCCTCTGCTGTGGGGATTTCCATGCTGGCTTGCAGGCCCATGGCAAGCAGCCCCGTTGCCAGAGCCTGGAGGAAGCTGAGCAGGGTGCCCTTAGGTGATGGGATGACGTCTCAGAAGCCTCCTAGTAAACAACCTCAGCTTCCTGACGCTAAGGAGCACGTCTTTTCCCTTCCATCTCCTCAGGTCCAGGACCTGCGGGTGGCACATAAGCTCCTTCCTCCATGTGAGTAGGGAAGGCCGTGCCCCAGCCACATGGCAGTGGGTTCAGACACGATCACCCTGCGAGTTAACCACCTCTCCTCACTTCTTACTGAAGGAAAGGGCTCTGCTTCCAATTAAGGGAACTTAATGTCCCCATAAAGGTTTAACAGAGTTGGAACCAAGGCGGAGGGGATGATAACTTCTCCACGCCCCTAGTATCACATAGAAACAGGGAAGCAAGGAACAGGACACTTCCTGTTTAACGCTATGAGTTAGGGTGGCGTCGATTATCATTCAGCGAAGTATCAAGGAAATATGTTATGATATTGATAGGCTTCTAGGTGCTATTAATATAATCCTTCTCATAATAAAAAAAAGCTAAAGATTTTCTGGGCTAGGTAAGGTATTTATAATTATAATGCTTTTGCAATATATATTATACAGATATTATAAATATATATAACATGTGTAAGTATATATAAAATATAATTATATATTTTCCTGTGAATTCTTTGTCACTGGAATTTAATTTTGACACAATAATTATATATATTATT
This sequence comes from Indri indri, assembly GCA_004363605.1. NCBI lineage: Eukaryota > Metazoa > Chordata > Mammalia > Primates > Indriidae > Indri > Indri indri. The sequence goes on from RJWJ010016063.1 coordinate 5,892, forward strand.
AAACATGTTTCATCGTTGAGTCAGTTGGTTCAAAAACAACTCTATTCAGGGACGTTTCATCCTTACAGCTCCCCGAACCAGCAGCCTGGCAGTTTGTTTAAAGGCTTACAAATTACAGGGGATACTGTTCCCAGTAGCTTCCTCCTGCTATCATACTCGTTGTCTTTTTCTGTTTCTCCTTTTCTTTGTCAAAATACATCTGTCAGACCAAGATTTCTGAACATGATAAAGAAGTCAGTGAATCTCCCCAAAAAGCAACTATGAAATTGCATAAAGTTATCAAAAATCACCACTTTAGGGCTTTGGAAGCTAAGCAAAGATAAGAAAACAAACAAACAAACTGAGAAGTATTATTCATTAAAAAACCTGATAAGCTTCGGGCCTCCCGGGCATTCTTGCCTGGGGCTCTCCCACTATCCCTCCAGCTCAGGCGGCTTTAGTGGTTCTACCAGGGCAGGGCTGGCCATGAAAACCAGCAGCTTCACTGCTAGGGGGACTCACTCATGTCCAGTGGGACTGCCAGTCGAAGGAACAAGGCTGGTTGGTAGGCAATAAACAGAGACCCCCACACATCTCACAGCATGAGGATACAGTCACAGTTGGGGTGAGGATCAGACTGGCAGGCTGGTCAGACACTTCACAGGGAGATCCCAGAAATGAGAGCACTACAGAGGGCCCAGATGGAACCCCAGGCTGACTGGGTGCTGCATACACAAGGGAGACCAGGAGGGCCTGCTGAAAGTACAACCCAGGGCAGACCGAAAACTGCCTAAACTTCCAACACGCTCCTCATGCACAGTGCTACCAGCAGGAGTGGGGCTTGAGCACAACCTCTGACCAATCACGAAGCTAGGCAGAAACAGGGGCAATCTGGAGGAAGCCAGGCTGATAAAATGAAAATAAGAACAATAAAAAGAAAGAAAGAGAGAAAGAGAGAGAGAGAGAGAAATGAAATGAAATGAAAACTGCCTGACATTATGGGGGAAGACAGATTCTGTGGATTAAGTCAAGGCAATTTATGAAAACAAGAGCAACAGCAACATGACAACAACCTTTGGGAGGAAAATCCAAGTCCAGAGTTTTAATATATTTTCTAAAATGACTGGTTTTTAACAAAATATTATGAGACAAGCAAAGAAAGAAGATGATATGACCCATATTCAGGAAAAATATTAGTCAATAGAATCTGTCTCTAAGCAGACCTTGGTGTTGGATTTAGAACAAGAAGAAAATTATCCAAAATGAAGCAAAAGAAAAACTCACTGAAGAAAAAGGTGAGCAGAGCACTAGAGGCCTATGGGAAAATAGCAAGCAGTTGTCACACATGTGCTCAGAGTCTCAGAAGAGAAGGAATGTCACAGGAAAAATATCTGTAGGAATAACGGCCAAACATTGTAAGCATATAATAACACACTCTGAAAAACAAAGAGAAAGAGGATAGTCTAAAAACCGACAGATAAACAATAAATAGAGGCAAAAAAATAAAAATAATGGCTGATATTCAGGAAAAACAGTATAATCCTTCTTCCAAAAAAATCACAAAAGTTCTGGTAACCAAGAATCCTATACATCCAGCAAAATTCTATATATTCAGCAATAATATCCTTCAAAACAAAGATGAAATAAATACATTTTCCTATCAAGTAAAACCGAGAGAATCCATGACCAGAAGGCCTACACTGTGAGAAATGCTAAACCAAGATTTTCATGTGGAAGTAAAATGATTCTAGTCTGAAAATTGGTAACTTGATTCTATAGGAAGTTTTTAAAAAATGCCTGAAATGAAAAACCAGTGGATAAATACATAATACTATTTTTTTCTAATTCCTTTGAAAGATAATATGCTTAAAGTCAAAATAAAAGACTTGTAATGTGGGGTTTGTAATCTATGTAGTAGCAATTTATATGACAACAATAGCAAAAGGAACAAGAAAGACAAATGGCATTATACTGTTGTAAGCCTCTCACTTTATACATAAAGTGGTATTATATTAATTCAAGATCTACTGTAGTGAGGATAGACAAATAGGTAGATAGAGTCCCTAAAGTAACTACTAAAAAATAAAGCAAAAGGGTAAAATTAAACAGCCAAGTGAGGATATCAAATAGAATACTACAAATACATATGTTTGAAAAATATGTATTTAGACTATACAAAGAACTCCTATAATTAGGTTGTTTTTAAAAAGAACAAATAGCCTAATAAAAACGGGCAAAAAAGTTGGACAGACATTTTACAAAAGAAGATATAAAATGCTCAACATCATTAGTCATCAGGGAAATACAAATTAAAGCCACAACGAGCTACCAGTACATACTCATTAGAACGGCTAAAATTAAAAAGCCTAAAAATGTCAAATGTTACTTATGATCTTGCAATTCCTCTCACGGTATTCACCCAAGAGAAATGAAAACATGTGCCCACCGGGAAACTTCTGCAAGAATGTTCATTGCAGCTTTATTTGTAATAGCTCAAAACTAAAAGCAACATGATGTCCATCTACAGGAAAATGTATAAATAATATTTATGTAATGGAAAATGACTCAACCAATGGGGAAAAGAAAGAATGAACTACCGATACATGCAAGAACACGGATGAATCTCAAAGATGATATGTTGAGGGCAGGGGCAGGGTGGGGAAGCCAGACACGAATGAGTCTATGCTGCATGATTCCATTTATGTCAGGATAAAATCAGAACAGAGTTTGACTTTCAGGGACAAGGGATCAACTGGGAAGAGGCATAAGGGAATTTTCTAGAGTGACGAAAGAGGGCTATGTAAATGTTCTATGTCTTTATTAGGATGTATAAATTTACCAAAAGTTAAGATTTGTACATTTTACTATAATTACATTGAGGTAGTATAACTGCATACAGCTCAATAAAAATAAAAGAAAACCCCATTATAGTCCTTTTTTTTTATTTTCTACTTCCTTGACTGTGACTTCCCTACAAAGCTACTGAAGAAGGGAAGGTACGGATTTAATACTTCAAGTTCTGCTCGGCTCCCAGCTCTGAACATTCTTTTCCATTCTGGACCGTGGTCATCCCTTGACTCCTGCAACAAGAGAATTTTCCAAGCATAAAAGAATGAGCGGATTTATGATCAACCACCGTAAGCTAACATGTTGACAGGTGTCCTACAAAACAAAATAAACATATACACTCTGCTTATCTTCTTGCCCATTTGATAACCTGATTTTAGTATCTGATGCACTTGGAAGCCATACATTTGAAACTCCCAAATGGCAAATCAACAGATAGACCATTTATTTGAGAAACAAGAATCACGTTTATGAGTAGCACCTACGGAGTTTGGAAGAGGTTTTGCCCACCGATAGCCTCCCTAATTTACCTAAAATCTGTTCATAAACCTCTAGTCAGCTGTGGAACATGGGAGCGTGAGGGCCTTATGGTGACTGAAAAAGATTTTTAAAACTACAAGTATTCAAATAATGAAGAAATTAACCAATTACCCAGAATAAGAAACTTAAAGCTCTGTGAAAGAATTGAGACAATCTTTGGTTACTGATGTGCCAAGGACTCCAAGTATCAGGACACATGGGACAAGAATGTAGTCACATTAACGGTTAAGTGGCCACAATTCCTGCAGTTTTCAGAGCAAACTCAAAGCTCTATGTATGATATTGACAAAGACAAGTGCCGGAAATCTGAGTATGTGAGGAGAGCATCTACCTTCATCTTTCTGTTTCTAAAACCAATCTCCAGTCCAGGTATATTTCTCAGCAATAGTTTTTACAATATAATGCTAGAGAATTTCTGTATACTTGGAAATAACATTTCAGCTTTATAACAAAAGAATTTTGAATGATTGAGGTGAAAGAAATTAAGCACAATGATTAAGAATATAGGCTAAAAGTCTGATATAGCTAGGTTCAAATTCTAGCTCTTCCCTACAGCTGTGTGACCCTGTGCAAATTACTCTCCCTCCATGTGTTGAATTCTCTGATTTGCAAAATGGGAAGGGTTATAACAATTTCACAAGGATGTTGCAAACATTAAATTTGATGATATATGGTAAAAGTATCTAGCATAGCTATCAGAGGATAATAATTCTCCAGTAAATGATAGCTATTATTATGGAATCCTTTTCCAATTCTCAGAAACAAAAAGAAAAGTAATCTACGGATACGATTTTATCAATTTCCAGTTTTTATCCCAAAGAATTTTCTAAAATGACTTTGTTGTTTTATATATATATAGACAGTAGCCATACGTTTAGATGGGGACATCATTCCTAGTCCTTATGATAAAAGTATCCTTTTGTCTTTTATAATTACCATTCTGTAGACATTAATGAGAGAATGTTCTCTGACTCCTTAAAAACCTATTGGTCAAAATGTACCCCATTTAAAGGAACCTGTAATGACAAGAGGGAGGCGACACATACTACTGGTGTGCGTGGTGGCTCAGTTTCCATCTCACTTCCATGGGTTGCTTAGAGATGAAGTCAGGTTCTTTTCATAGCAAGGGGAATTCTAAGGATTCTTGATGAGGTTTTGTTTTATTCCTTGGATTATGGAGAATTCTGTGTCAGAGGTCCAGGGGCTTTTTTCTCCACCAAATTCTGACATGCTTTCACTGTCTTGAAAGAATCTGTAGTAGATCAGGTTCCCCAGGGAACAGACCCCAAGGCTCTGAGATAGCCTACAGAAGCTTTTGGGATTGGGCAAGACAGAGGCTGTGTTGGGATGCAGGCACACAGAGGTCCCAGCTATCCCACTGGGAGTTCTGGAGCTGGGATGGCCTTCTGAAGTTGCGATGCCTTGAAGCATATGGGCCAGCCATTGGGGCCAGGCTTTCCCTGGGGAGGGAGCACCACCTTGGCCAAGGCAGCACTGATGGCCAAGGGCACTTCTAGGAGGAGAATTGACTAAGAGCCATGGGCTGCCACACTTCCAGCAGCTGGAGGAATGAGTACCTTAGTCCTGAAGTGGGAGCCAAGTGGGTCACTCCCACCTCCATGCCACAATTTCAGAGATGCTGAACCTCACTTTGAGACCGGCCAATGGCTACATTGCCACAGCTGTGGATTGACATAAATACCAAAGTTAACCTAAAGCATCTTTTCTCTCTGCTCTTGTCACTGTTTTTAGCTTGTCTGGGAGATTTGAATTCCTACTCCCTAAACTAAACCATATCCATCTTTTTCCAAGGATCGTTGGTGCTATTTGGAGTAGATAAGAAGGGCAAGCTCGTGTCTGAGGGAGAACGCATTTCCATATCCTGAGAGCATCCCGCCCTGCTCTTTCTAGCCTGATTGTCGGCTGGTTTAGGAGAAGACTTCCTAAAGTGGAGAAACTGTGAGTTCAGAGTTTGGATTTTAAATTAAAGCTCTGTTTGTTGATACAGCTGAGAGTGATTTTGTGTGTGGTGGTGGCAGCGGGGGATTGAATTTACTGCCATCATGAGCAAAATATACTGGTTTCTGTTTCTGAACTGAAATTTAACAAATACATCTTTCCGTATTACTGAAGCCGTACGCTGATGTGTGGCCTGTGGAATGAAGCCTGCGAAGGTGGTTAGCTGGATTCTTCGGCAGCGGCAGATGAGAACAGCCTGTCCAGCTCTGGTATGCAAGGGTGGTGCCCAGGCAGGGAGGCAGATGGTTGCTTTGCCCCAGAAAACAGCTGCTTTGGAATTTCTGTGGTTAGATATTTGGGGGAGAGCTGATAAAGTGGGGAAGATATAAAGGATAAAGTGAAGAAGAAAAGACAGGAGAAGAGGCTTATTTGAGAGAGAAAGAGAGACAAAGAATAGGGGAAAGAGTTGTATTTTTCCTCTTCTTTGGTCAGTAATAGCTAGATAAATTTTAACTGAAATGAAGAAAGAAGGGGTGGCATGGAATGATTGCCCCCTCGTCTTCACGGCCTCTGCCCCATGCGTAGGCTGATATTGATGGAGACAGATGATGATGGTGTTGATCGGGATCATCATCACGGAAGTGGGAGAGCAGAATGAGAAGGGAGAGGTGAAGAAAATTAATGACCAAAACCACAATCACAACAGGAAATATAGGAGGGTTGCCTCATGAGTCCGTGAACTTGCCCCAAGATGTTCTCCATTGAAAAATTCTTAAAATTTGCAAATCTCTGATGAAAATCTTTGAAGAAATGAAGACAAAGTTAAAGCATGAGGTTTAGTAGAAAAATCGTGGTGCCTGCAGTGAGGATGTCTGCTTCAAGTCACATCTTGGCTACTTAATAGCTGCTTGGTTTTGGTTCCATCACTAATCTCCTCCAGCCTTAACCATGAAACGGACCACAGAGAGTTGGTATAAAACCCAACAAATAGGTATGAATGACGGTGTTTTGTACTCCACAAGATGCTACACAAAAAGGAGATTTTGTGAAAGACAATGCATTTTTGTGGTTAATCCTCTGAATTAAGACGTAAACAACACAAATCCTTCTTTGTTTTGACTTACCTTTCTTGCATACCACTAGAAATGATGTTTTAAATATATTCTTTTTTTCTTGTTTCATTTGGTTTTTTGTTTTTATTTCAGAATAAATGAATACAAATGCTTTGGTTACATATTTTGCCTCTGCACCACCTGAGTCAGAGCAGCAAATGTGTCCATCCCCCAGACAGTGTGCACCACACCATTAGGTGTAAATATACCCATCCCCTCCTCCCCCCTCCCACCTGCCCGACACCCTAATGTTACTTTCACTTGTGCACATAAGTATTGATCAATTAGTACCAATTTAATGGTGAGTACACGTGGTGCTTGTTTTCCCATTCGTGTGATACTTCACATAAAAGAATGGGTTCCAGCTCTATCCAGAATAATGCAAGAGGAAGTTCACCCATTTTTATGGTTGAGTAGAACTCCATGGTATACATATACCACATTTTATTAATCCACTCATGTATTAATGGGCACTTGGGTTGTTTCCACATCTTTGCAATTATGAATTGTGCTGCTATAAACATTTGAGCACAGATGTCTTTATTATACAATGTCTTTTTTTCTTTTGGATAAATACCCAGTACTGGGATTGCTGGATCAAATGGTAGTTCTACTTTTAGTTCTTTGAGGTATCTTCATATTACTTTCCATAGAGGTTGTATTAATTTCCAGTTCTACCGGCAGTATACGAGTGTTCCTATCTCTCCACACCCATGCCAACATTTGTTGTTTTGGGACTTTTTGATAAAAGCCAATCTCTAAGTTAGTGAGAAAATTCTCAGGTACAGCATCTAGTGCTTCCCTTAGGCACCATAAGGTGATGGATTGTTAAACTTTAAATTTTATAAAAAGCAGGCATTTACTAAATTTCAGCTGTCCTTGCATTTTATGTCAATAAAACTAAATCTCCTTCAGAAATCTCTACCAAAAATTAGTATTCATTTTTAAAAACATAAGCATCTTAATGTTCCTAATGATGACTGTGTGATAATATGAATTATCATCCACCTAGACAATTTTGAATAGTGAAAAAAAGATTAAATAGAGGCAGCTTTTGTTATTGTGACAAATGTACTTGGTTTATTTCAACTCTTTCAGAACTTTTCATCAGTAGACGTGGGAACTTTAGGTAACCCAAAGATCCCATTCCTTACTTCATGAGAAAGCTAGGATTTTATTGTAGCCACTGATCTCTAGTGAAGAAAGGAATCCAAAAAGGTAGACAGATGCACATTTTCATTTGCTTTTCAGCTGGACTTTTCCCTTCTCGGACTCTGACTACTACCTGTAGTCACTTCTTTGCATTCACCAGTGTGTGGGCACATGTTGTCCATACCCCTCCATCTTGCTTCCTTGCTTACTCATTCAACATTTCTTCCACATCCAGAACGTACTACTGATGTTGACATAGATAAGTGATTATCCTACAGAGCTTCTCAGTCCTCCTCCTCTTTCTTTGATTCATTTGATATTTTTAGAAGACTTTTAAGGAGATTGTGCCTCCACAGAGATAACAGCCAGATGATGAATATACCAAAAAAAAAAAAAAAAAAAAAAAGGACCAAAACTCTAGCTTACAGGATACAGGTAAAACAAGAATGACGTCTGGATACCATAAGGTAGATTTGCTCATTTGCTGGTAAAATGTCTTCTGGTTTTTCTGCTAGAGAAGCATAAAGCAAGAGATGCTATTAAAACCCAACCATACTCCAGAGCAACTCTGTCTTGTCTAGGTCTATGTCTAACCTGTTTTAAGTGAAATGTTAACAAGTACTGAAGGTTTGGTATTCTCACTGCTGAAAACTCAGAGTAGTAATACGTCATGGTCACTAACAATCACAAAAGGGTGCTTCCTTCCATATGGAATAGATTCTAAGAAATTTTATTTTTCATTTTCAAGCTCTATGAATTATGCTAAGAATAAAATAAAAAGAAATGTCCAAGATTCCAAGTGATCTGAAAACTCCCCATGTATGCTAGGATAAAATCAGACCCAGGGCTCTGTTCATTTTTGGTCAAGACCTATGTCTGGTGATGTCTGAAGACTCCGAAGTGTCATCCTGAGACAGAGATCTGTATCTGATTTTGCACTTAAGAACCTGACTTGATGCAGATCAGCATATTTTGCTGTTAGGTCAGGTCTGATGAGGGCACCCTTGGAGTTATCCCACTTATATTTGATGCCTCCGGGAGGGGAACACTGTCAGCAGCAAGCCCTTCCACTCTTCCGTGCTGGTGCTTAAGCCGTTGCCTCCACTTGAGATCTTCCCCTCCTCCAATTTTCAACCTATTGAAAAATTTTGAATCTTACTCAAATACCACCTCCTCTCTACAGTTCTCCCTCATTTCCCCACAATTAGAATGAATTGCTCCAGCCTCTATATTCTCTGTAACACATTTTCCCCTCTATTTTGTACCTATCTATCTATTTTAATAATTGTTCATTTCACATCTATATTTTATTGTCTCCAACAGAAATTCACAAAGCTTCTGAATGTTCCAGATAAATAGGACAAATGGAAGTAAGACTTGGTTTGAACCACATTACGTTGTCTCTGATATCTAAGTTATGTTTTGTTCAAGAAAATAAAAAAACTTCTGATCTAGCACCACTCTTTTGATTTCACATCCAGAATTTCCCAGGGAAACACTTTTTCCTTGTCTCCTGACCTTACTTTGTTTTCATGCTATGATGGGGACATTGCAGAGACCAAAATACCTGTTTTCAAGAGTTTACCATCCCTAGAGAAATCAAACAAGGATTTCTCTATACTCCTCAGAAAACCAAAGGCAGGACTCTAACTCAGAGGGACAGCAATTTGGGGATGCTTGTTTTGTTCTAGTCCCCTGGCTCTGGAAGAGAAAAATGTCCTACACCCTGCATCTCCCACAATGAATTCACTCTACAGCATTGAGCAGACTCTTACCTCTAAATCAACTTGTCATGAAAATAGACTCCAATCCAACTAGCAGAAACAGCATGCAGAGCATAAATGTACTATGAAAAATACTTCAGTGATTTTTCATATTATGCACTTCAGAAAATACAGGGACATGTAAAACCTAGAATACTAAAAGAAGTGGACACCAACCTGCCACCACCTCCTCCTCTCCTCATGGCCCACAGTTTTTGTTTTTCCCCAGAACTTTTCTCAAATAGACAACTAACTGGTGAAGAATTAAATGAAGTTTTCCATGGAATTGATTCATGAGACATGTTATTCTCAATCTGTGTGTTTGCTGGTCCTGTAAGTATCCTCTTAAGTGTCAAGGGTGAGTCTAGAATGTAATATCAGGGCAGAAGACCAAATCCAAGATGTATAAATTCACCTGCCACCTACAGACAAAATACATTATTTTTCTTATAATCATTTTGACAATATGGAAAGGAATACCAGCAATTTTTATACAGTTTTACCTCAACTCTTAACCTTCAATGATCCTGTCCTCCAAGTAAAAGCCATCATGTAGCTAATTTGGTAGTACTTAGGTAATTTTCAGATTATTTCTAGGTAGAAAACCAGAAATTTATTTCCCAAACCGGCCCAGCCACTCACCCCAATTTTCTAGGATAACTAAAGAGAGAAAGGCAAGGAATGAGTCAATTCTTGGGACCAGGAAAAACCCTGATATCATGCACTGTTTAGAATTGCTCAAATACCAGTAACAGGTAGCCCTGGGCAAGGACCCATGGAAAAGGCACAAGAGACATAGGCTCCTTTGTTACCTGCCGGCACAGGCTGTCTTCTGAACAGGACAAGGCATATAGCCAGGTAACGCCGGGTCTCTGTGCCCAGGTGCAACACTAACTAGAAAAGGGTTCTTTAAGTATCCAGGGATCCTAGGGAGAGTTATGTCACAACCCAAGGTCATTAGTGTGCAGGGAATGCAAACTATAAATAGGGTTCACAACTGGAGCGACTTCCTGTGGCTTGCCTGCCATTTCCTCCCTCCTCCGTGGGTGCAGGGATCTGTCAGGACAGCCCTAGAGAGAAATGAGAATGCAGTAGTGCTCTTGATAGCTTCTGGTTCGAGAAGAACTCTGTCAGCCTGTAAATTATGCTAATGCTACTTTTTCTGAAGGCTTAGAGAATACACGAAGAGCATGTTTCACCTTGTTACCTGTTTATCTTGTTAGAAGTATTTGCAATTATCAGAAGGATAAAAGTCCCCTCTCCTTTAAGAAGTCAAGTGGTAACTTAACAGTTGAGGCTTTCGTCCAGGCAAATCATTCAGGAGGGAATGACTTAGGGACAGTAAGCGACACGCAGAGTTATGCTCAGTATATCCCTTTAGAGAGCCAGGGAGGACGGAAATGAGGGGTCACAAACACATAAGGCTTCAGATGGTGGAGGGACAGATTGAGGCAAGATTTTTTTTTTTTTTTTATTAGAGACAGGGTCTCATCTGTCACCCAGGCTGAAATGCATTAGAGCTCATAGTAACCTCGGACTCCTGGGCTCAAGCAATCCTCCCATCTCAGCCTCCAGAGTAGCTGGGACTGTAGGGGTGCACCACCACACCCGGCTAATTGTTTTATCATTTTTCGTAGAGATGGGTTCTCACTGTATTTCCCAGGCTGGTCTCAAACTCGTGGCCCCAAATGATCCTCCTGCCTCGGTTCTCCCAAAATGCTAGGATTACAAGTGTGGGCCACTGCAACCAGCTGAAGAAATCTTATAATTATTTAGGAATGTATTTATACCTTCCAACAAGTAGCAGGAGAAATTGATACCTATTTTCTAAATAGTAGTTTAATATATCATAAAAATTATTGTTCCGGAAATTAGTTCAGAAAACTCCCGTAGTATATAGTGTATATTTATGTATGTATGCGTGTGTGTATACAAAACTAAAGCAGAGATCAACATAGATCAGTGAAGTAACAAATTACTTCTTTCATTGTAAACGTTTCATGCAACCCCTGCACTCCCAAGCACCCTTTAAACACTAGTCTTACTGGATGAGTCCATGATTAATTGGGAGTAAGAATAACAAATAGATTTGCTATAGTCAAAAAATAATTGATAAATATAGAATATTTGGCATCTCTACCCTATGGAGAATTGGAAATAACTGATATAACCTCAGAAAACATCTGTAGAGGATAAAGTCACTTCACAAAAAGCACATCTGAATAAGAAGACTAAATACTGCAAACATCTCAGGTTACTCAAGATTTGCTTAACATATTAAATGCAGTTGCGATTTCAATTAAAATGTCAATGAGACATTTCTTTACTTTTTTATATTCGATTTGACAAAATTATTCTAAATTTACATGGGAGAATGAACTATGAAAGTATCCAAGAAAAAAGTTTTAAATAATAAGATCCAGATAAAAATAATAGCAAGCAGAGGGAATTCATTCAAGTCATTAGGCCATATTATAAAATAATAACAATTAAAATAGTGTGGTGAAAGTCTAGGAATAAACAGATCAGTAGAACAAAACATAAAGTTCAGAAGCAAATGCAAGTACTTATAAAATACGGTTTTTGAAAGGGTTTCATGTCAAATCATTAGAGGAATAATGGATTGTTTAGGTGCTAGGCTAGATATAAAGGAGAATGTTAACTTCTTCCCTCATAATAGGCACCAAATTAAATTCCAGACATACTCAAGAACTAACTACAAACAATGGCATCATTTTTTAAGTCTGGTAGAAACTATTAAGAACATTTTTTTGATCTTGAGTAAGGAAGTTCTGTCTAAGCAAATATTTAATGGCAAAATCAATAAAAGACAATATTGATAGATTTGACTCCCTAACAAGCAAAATTTCTGAATGTCAAAAATGCCATCAATAAAATGTAAAACAAATAGAAAATTTATACAATTACACAAAAAGAGTAATGAGAAAGAAATTCATGACAGTAAAAGGATTATGGTCTTTAATTACAGAGCACTTAGAAATCAGCAACAAAAACAACAGAAACAAAGACCCCAAAAATGTGCTCACTATATTAAACAGACAATTCACAAATATAGAAATGACTGAATAACAAATGAATTATTAATATCATTCTTCCTAATAATAGACACAACTTTAAACATCCCATACCAAGTTTTGCTTACCAAACTGGCAATGACTGAAACGAAGTGTTCTGGTTGGGGTGTGAGGAAATTGGGGCTTTAATTTGCTCCTGATAAAAAGTGAAAATGTTTCCTACTTTCTGGGAGGGTAGAATGTGTATCCAAAGCCTTAAAAATGTGCACACTGTTAACCATAACCTCCTTTAATAAAATTAATCAGATATATTTTCTAAGATTTATGTATGTGGATATTAACTACATGTTATTTCTATTTCAAAAATGTAAAACAATAAGAATTAAGTAAATGTATAAAGCCACTTAAAATGATGCTGTAGAATAATAGTGATGCAGGAAAAATGTTCATAATATATGGCTAAGTGAACGAAAAGGCATTTGAAAAAAAATAGTGTAGTCTTTTTTGTAAAAGCAAGTCTTGTTTTGTAAAAGCACACACATAGACACACACACACACACACTCATAATTAACTAGATGGATATACCCTAGAATGCTACCAGTAGTAATATTCAAATGGTGAAATTACAAGTAATTTTTATTCTCTTCCTTGGGCTTTTATGTGTTTATAAAAGCCAAATAGTTTTGTGTAGATTTAAAATGACTCGATTTTTTAATTGAAGAAAATGTTATTAAAATAATAAAGACAAAAAATAAGATCACTAAAAGGGAATAAAGTATTTTACCTATGTCTCTAAAGGGGCATTTCTCTGCAAGGATAAAAAATATTCTTACAGTTCTTTAACCACATCCTCCTTAAGTTCAAGCACCAAGACACAGTTGGTTGGAAATACTTGCTGGCGATCTTCGATTTTAATTTAGTTCCTGGAAATCTGCACTTTAACAGCTGGGAAAATGGACAACTGTATATTAGTGGATTCTCTTTGTCTTATGAACCTATGCCTAAATTGCTCACATTTAGCTTTTGGAAAGTTGCTGGTATGAGCAGAGGGAGGTTTAGAATTTAACAATGTCAACAGTATTTTTTTTTAAAAATCTCTGGTTTAGCTTCCCCCAAGGAGATGAAAAATAAAAAGTAAACCTTGGCAGCTCCAAGGCATTTTCTATAACTAGACACATATAACTGTCCTGGAATGAAATGGATATTTAATCAATTTTCCTTCCCTGTGCTTTTAGTGTGCTAATGCAACCCTTTGAGCATTTCTACGGCTGTTGTTAACAATGGCACCACCTTAGGTAAGCTTCCAATGTCCTACCGGGTGGTGAAGGAGAGGAGCTCAGCTCAGCTCGCAACTGCTCATTTACGTAGGGGGGATCCGGAAATACCCCTGGGGATCACCAAGTTCTTTGAGAGCCATGTGACCTGGAAGGCCATTCAACTTCCCCACACCTCAATTTCTCATCTGAAAAATAGGGGTAACAATGCCAACCTTATGAAATTATGATGAGGAGTAGATTTTACAAAAAAAAGATACAAAATGGCTTTCGGGTGGGGAAAGCTATCCAAAGGTCCTACCATTTCAATAACGTTACTCTAAAAATGTCACTGGTTTTAGCAGAGTGCTATTTCATAGTTACCGCACACTCCAAGGGTCAGTGAGTGGGATAGGTTTTCTGCCTAATGTTCAAAGCCACAGGATGGTGTTGACAAAGGGCACAGGACAAGAATCATTCTTACCAAGACCAAAACCTGATGTGAATCAAGGAGGGTGATCCATGCCTCTGCTCTCTCCGAGTCCTTTCAGGACTGGCTTTTAAGAAAGAATTAAGCACCATCATTTTAAAAAATCCACTTTTTCAGAGTAATCACTGATGGCAGAAAAAGTTCAGGTCACCTACTTTATTTAACCATGTACCACAAGCAAATGTTGCATTTCTCCTTCAGTGATTTTCCTGACAACTCTTTCTTCTCTCACGCTTGCCCTGCAGGTGCGGGTAACACCTGAGACTCTGCCCTCCCTCTCTCTTCTCCACGTTCCCTTCAATATTAACTTGCTCCACCCTTTATATTTCTGCAGAGTAAACTGAAGGCCCAGATAAAATGAGGCCATCACTAGCTTTTAAACTAAGATGATCATCTCCACCAAAAAGAAAATCAGCTATCAGTGGGAGGGATATACTCCTAGAGAGAGATTTGGGGGAGTTTTCTGGGTTGGGACTGCACCAATTGGCTGAATGGGGCTGGAAGGCTTCAAGGTGTCCTTATCACTTCAGGAGGGTTTTGGCAAATGCCTGATCAGTGAATCTAAAAACACCAAATCTTTAGGATTATAATTGCCTGCTGTTAGGTGAACCAAGGGGAAATTTTCTGAGAGCGTGCCCATAGTTGTTCCAAATGGCTAGCACCAAAAAATACAGCCATTTTTACCTCGCATGTATTCTTTTACTAACATTTTTCATAAGAAATGAGAAGAATCAAAATTCATCCATCTATATTCTTTCAAAAGAATTTAAATCCAGCAGTATTTATTAAACCCTTATTATGAACATAACTTTGGCCTAATCAATACTGGGAGTGCACAAAGAATAGGGCTGAAAACATGGGCTTTGGTGCCATATTGGAATGTTGGTTTTATCACTTACTAGCTGTACTGGTTTCTTAGGGCACCATAACAAATTATCACAAACTAGGCGACTTAAAAACAACACAAATTGTCTCACAGGTCTGGAGGCCAGAAGATGGAAGTCCAGGCGTTGGAAGTGTTGGTTACTTCTGGAGGCTCTGAAGAAAGATTTATTCCATGTCACTCTCCAAGCTTTGGGTGGTGGCCAGCAATCTTCAGCATTCCTTGTCTTGTAGATGCATCACTCTAATCTCTGCCTCCGTCTTCATAAGGTCTTCTCTGTGTGTGTCTTGAATCCCCCTGTCTTTTCTTTCACAAAGAGACCAGTCATTGGATTTCGGGCCCACCCTGAATCCAAGATTATCTCATCTCCAGATCTTTGACTTAGTTACATCTGCAAAGATCTTACTTCCAAATAAGGTCACATTCATAAGTACCAGATCTTTTGGGAATCTATTCAACCTACTACACCAGCTGTGTGACTTTGGGCAAGTTATATAAACTTTAAGCCTCAATTGCTTTGTCTATAAGTTGGTAATAATAATAATAATAACACTGTAGAACCATAATCAAAATTAAATGTGATAATATATATAAAGTTTCTAGTATATTGCTTGGTTTATAGTGAACACTCAATAATCATTAGCTACCAATATTACTAGTATTGTCATTATTTCATTATTAACCATCCTACAGGATTCAGAAATAACAAAACATAAAGCCTGCCCCCAAAAGTCTTCTAACACAAGAAAGGATGGATGCACATTGACAGCAGATCTGGATTTAACTTCTATAACATACAAAGTCCTTCATGTCATGAAACACATGATTGCCAAGGCATCTTAGGTTATGGGGGTTGGGCTACAGGTTGATTCCTCAGGTGCTAACATAAAGACTGGCTTCTTTTCCTCTTTGAAATCATCACACTCTCCTATTCCTGGCTTCTAGATGTTCCCAGGGAAATAGCCAGTTAAAAAAAAAAAAAAAAAAAGCTATTGCTCTGGCATTTCTGAGCAGATGCCCATTCTGGTTTTCCATGCTAACAAACGAAGCATCACTTAAAATCGCTGGCTAGAAGGGCCACCTGTGTAAGACTTCACACAGCAGCAGCAAGCAACAACTTTCCACTAACCTTCTCCACTCACTCTGGTTTCCTATGGGTCTTCTATACTTCGTCACTTTAGAACACATGAAGGCAAAAACCAAAGACTGTGAGTGACTCATTCTTCTCGCAGTGTTGGCCAGCATTGTCACAAATGAGTATGAATTTCAAAGGAATCAAATACCAAGGGAGGCGGGGTATTAATGAATAGAATATCCACCAGAATAATGTGTTAGGCCATCTAAAGAAAAAAAAAACCACACAAATGAGAAGAACTGAGTGCAGTAAATATTCTCACAATGCCATGTTTCTTAGTCATGGAAGAAAAATCTGTAACTATTCTTGGTTGAAATTCCTTCTTAGTCCTATATTTGCTTATTCATCTGTGGGATATGAATACCTAACAGAAAAGTAGAGACTTCACCCAAATCATGTAACAAGACAAACATCCCCAAACAACTGGCCGTTTATAGAGCACCAACCTTTCGTTCTATTTACTAAGTGGTTTTCATATAGTCAAAATAGTCAAACAGATTTGTATATAGATATGAACTTTTATGTATACATGTAATTAATTTTATTCCAAATCATTGAAAAAATTTAAATGAACCTTAGTGAAAAAAGTAATAACACAAGATTAACAAAATAAGAAGTTCAAACTGGGTGGGGAGGAATTTTTTTTTTCAATTTTTAAACAGGAAGAACAGATGCATAAAGAGACTGCTGTCACACTGTGATCTTTGGAAAATTTTAAAGTGAAAGAAATATTAGGAAGTTTTTGACTTAGAAATAAAAAGAAAGATTTTAATGCCTAAGATCCAAGGATGCAAAGACAAGAGAAAACTTAAG
This sequence comes from Indri indri, assembly GCA_004363605.1. Classification (NCBI taxonomy): domain Eukaryota; kingdom Metazoa; phylum Chordata; class Mammalia; order Primates; family Indriidae; genus Indri; species Indri indri. The sequence goes on from RJWJ010016063.1 coordinate 22,854, forward strand.
CCGTTTTCGTTGTTTGAATTTAGCTACATTTTTTTTCCCAAAATGTGTTCCATTTGTGGCTGATAGGGTGAATGAGTGGGCCTGTTGGTGTGGCAGTTACATGATCCTATGGAAAATGCACGTGGCAAAAGAAACCATTCCCCATATGTCCTGATTTGGATCACTCCTGTGCTCTCTGCAGAAAAGGATCATTTCATCCAACTCTGTGGTGAGTGGCAAAACTATTTGTTGAACTGTCCCAAAGCACAGAGCCTGGCTTATTGATGAACTGACAACTCAAGGGATCAAACAAATGGTTTTGTGTTTTTCCCAGGGAAAATAAAATTAATATGGAGTTCAGATGGGCCCATTATGGAAACTGAAGTTGAAGATGTTACCATGAATACTCACAGAATAAGTAACTCCAGCCCTGGAGTGGTGGAATCATGAAATACAAGGGGAAATGATATTGCAGGATCCAAACACAGAGCCCGAATGGACTTGTCACAGCTGATTTGTATGAGGCCAGAGCTTTGCCCAGGTATGTAAGTAGAAACAAACCTTGGCCATATGTTCCCTTTTTGAAAGTCACCGCAGCTCTGCAGCATGCTTATCTAACACTAAATCTTCTTCTAGAAAATAAGGTGGGAAATTGGCTTCAAATTAAATGCTAAATGCACAAGCAAAACCAACCAAAGCTTCCTCCAGCAATCCAAACATTCCCAACACTAAGCCATCTGACATACTTTTTCAAGGTGTTGGCCTTTTAGAAAGCCTGGGGGATGTTATTAATATTACGAGAATCAAAGTGAGAAACATATCCACCATTTTACCGGACTTAGAAGCTCTTCCCAGAATCTTTAAGGAGCAGAAAGGAAGATATGGCAGTGGAAGGTAAGATGAAGCGATTCTACTCTCCTGGGTTTGGGGTCTGTGACAAGGGCTGAACATCATAGTTAATGAAGGCACAGACCTTTTTCTCTGCCTTTTTACACTCAAGCTCCTCTCCAGGTTTTGAGTTTGGAGTACAAGTGTTGTCACACCCTCCCTGAAACATTGTGAGTGAGAGGGCTCCATGCCTCCATCTGGAATGTCAGGTCACAGGCTTGCCACCGATCCCTGTGCCATCCTGAGAACTACAACATCTCAGCAGCTACAAAGTCTAGGCCACTTGCATACCAGTGCGTTTCTCATACCCAGTCTCACAGAGAGACCCATTTAAACTTTCCTTCATTGCCTCCAACAAGAGTAGAGTTACAGACAATTATTTCTTCAGGGGCCCTTGAAAATTAAGGAAATAAAATAATTAAAAGTGAAGTGAAATTGAGGATATCCTTAGAAAGGGTGAAGGGCAAGAAATGCATCATTACCAGGGATTTAAACCTTTCCAGGGATCAATGAATCCCCAAATAAAATCTAAATCCAGACTACTTGACAATTTCACTTTTAAAATGTGATGATAGTTTATATCTTCATTCACACAGAGCACATGACTTTCAGTTCCAAGGACTTTTTAAAAGAGAAGAGTGACACAAAATGCAGCTTTAGATCTGCACTTTGAACATCCAAATGTAGGAGATGCCAGGGTCTGGCGCTCCATATTTCTTCCTTTGATCTAACTCTTCCAGACATGATCCATGTACTGGCAAATTTCCCTAGTGTCACTGGTAAGCTTCAAAGTAAACCACTGATTGGCCCAGTATTTCTGCATTGGCTTTTCCCATTGTTTTTATGTATGAAAAAGAAAAAGAAAAAGAAAACTCACTGGGTATTTAACATGTGGTTTCCATATTGTCTCTTAATCATTCAGCTTAAAAGTGAATCAAAGGGGAATAAAGAGTTAAAGTGCTTGGGATTGGGGTGAGAACTTCAGATTCCTGTAAGCCAACATTTATGTGTAGGGTACTTAATACAATTCTGGAACATCTGCAGGGCAGCTGTCTTATGTAGACCAGGTTCACAATAACGTGTCACCACAGAATGAGAAACAGATATGTGGGGTGAGAGGGAGTGTGGTGTAATTTGTAGGAAATCTAATTGATGTAGTTTAAATTGAAAACAATAACACATAATTCAAATCTATTTAAAACAATATGATTATGAGTACTCACTAAGGATATACTGAGTAATTACTGAATTAATGAGTCAGGAGGGTAGTTTTACTCCATATATATGGAGAGAGAGTAAATACACACACACACACACACACACACACACACACACACATAAAATTAGAAACTCAGTCAATTTTCTTTATGGCAGAACAAAAACAACTGTATAATTCAGATAGCCAACTAAGTTGGAAAAGCCTAGCTTAATTGAAGGGTGAGCCTTCTTGCATGTCTGCTAAGGGCCATGTGGGGCATCTCAGCCCCTGCCCCTTTGTCCTCTGCCTCAGTCTTGCCCTCTCTGTGGGCAGAGGCTCACCCTCAACACCTCTGAAGTCTTTGTCCTGAGGTTCCAGCTGGAAGCCATAGAACTCTACTGGTTCTCCTGATTCTGTCCCCGCAGAGACAGCGCCCCAACTACGCCCACTCTCTGCTTCTTTCAACTGTGTTCTGTGAACATTTTCTATGACACGTTAATTCTCGTTCTATGAGAAGAGAACCTCATGGTCTCATAAATGTGAGTGATACCAAGTTAAACAGGATTTTTTTTTCTCAAAGCCTTTAATTTGCCAGTGTATATTATGGATTCAGGAAAGGGTAAAGCAGGTCTTATGGGGTCTTCTATGGGATTCGGACATTTTTAAAACTCAGAAAATAGAATTGTGCGTATTTTTTTCCTACCACTCAAAATATTCCAAAGGTTTGACTCAGCTCTCTATAATAAATAGGTCAGTGTATTTTAGTCACCTGCAAAGCATCCTTCATATTCTATTATATTAAGACTTGCAGGACACAAGGAAAAAATAAGAAAAAAATATTTGCCCACTTTTGAGGAATCTGATATATTAATGCCCAAGTTATTTCTACAAATTTGCAATTTATTGCTGTTTTGTTCATGCTGATTCTTTTTGGAATTATTATTTTTCTTTCATTCTTTTTAAAATTGAGCTGCTATCATTTGCTGTGATTAAAAAGTAAGAAAAAAGTCTTTTGAAGGCTGCCATTATCAGCTATGTCAAGAATGGCAGGGCATAGCTAAGCAATGTCACCAAAATGAAAAGGAAAGATTCAAATCTCTACTAAATACCTAGACTATGAGTCAATCGGGAATTGAGCGCCTTGAGTTTAAGCAGGCAGGGGTGGAAATGACTAAAATAAAGGACTGCCAGGCTACTGATAGTAAATTCAGCTGGAAATGAAATCAAACTCTTAAATTTAAGGTTTTAAAATTTGTCTTGGTGTGTATGTGTGTGGATGGGTGGGTATGTTATTGTGTAGAGGGCATAGGTTTGGAGGTAAGGTTTTTAATGGATGAAGAAACAAACAAGCTAGAAAAATCCAGTAAATAAATGGAGAGTGGAGAATGCATTCAGGTGGAAAAATACAAAATTAACTTTAAAAACAACCTAAGGGATCCAAAGGTCTGTAAAAGAAATATTCTATGATTGGAGAACATATCTAAGACACACATAACTTTATCACTTTGCAGATTGTACAATATTTCTTATGCATCCCAATAAATGTACCCAATGGTAGCATTTCAAGCTACATAGAAAATACCAAAGCCCAGACATATTTCAATGCCAGTCCCTGGTAGGCTGGCCCTAAGGCAAAATATTCTGGAATACCTGGTTGGCTGGCAGACTTTCCTGGATGGCAGCATTTGGGAACCAAACAGGCATTTATTTCAGCCTCTCTGATGCTTTCATATGGTAAAGAAGCAATCAAAGAATACTGGATTTATTTTTTGAAGCATTGGTTTTGATCCACCTAAAAGGAAATGGGTGGGGGGAGGATGGAAGGAGAGAAGGGGATAATGTGTTTCGCAGCTTCAAATCAAACACTCTTGGAAAAATGTCCAGAAAGCAATTCAGAGTGAAAATATTTGCTTTCTGGCTAAATAGCCAGTAGCTTTTTATTGCAAAATGGAAATAAACAGCACTGCTCATTTATACCAAAAAAGGGCAATCTACAAATAACCCAAATCCCAAAATAAAGGTATTGCCCAACAGACTAGGACATGATTCACGAAGATCCTGACTTCAGAGTTTCATTAATGGTTACAACACATAGATTAGAGTGGGCTAGGGTTGTGATTAGTAGTAAAATGTCTCAAATATTCCTGAGTCCACACCCCAGAAGGGTATGGGCCACAGCCAGTGCGATCCTTGCCCTTTACTCTACTTACTGAACAGATCTCCCTTATGGCAGTTCCTTGCAAAGCTGAAAACCCATGTCCAGACTATATACAGTGGCGAAAGGCACAGTCACGCTGAAATTAACTTGAATGAAAGATGTCTCTATGAAAATGTTTGATTTAATGGGCAATAGTTTACAAAAGAAAGTAAAAATAAATACAAAGCCAATAATGTTTACAAATGAGGAGTTGGCCGAGAGAAAGGTAGGAATAATAATAGTATCCACTCATTCATTCATTCAATAATATATTAAATTCCTACTGGACTGGGAACTGCAGATACAGGAAGGAAAAAAAAAAAATGATCACCTGGTGAGGAAGTCAGGAGTCACCAGATAAATCACTCAAGATGCTCATGTGTAAACTGTGGTGTCTTATATCCAAAAGTACTTTAAAGGTTTCAGAGAGTTTTCAGCTTCATTATCTCACTTGATCCTCATATTAATAACACTCTCTAGATACAGATCAGGCAGACAGTATATGAGAATACAAAGTCAGAAAGGTTGAGTTTCTTTCAATGTTCTGATAAGAGTGGTGAGAATTCAGGTTTGATCTCTGGTCTCTTGTGCCACTCTGTATATCTCTAGAATACTGAAAATAAGTTAGGAAGAAGTCTTTTCGTGTTTAATCACTCCAAAAATAGCTCTCTAGACCCCATACGCTGTAAGTTCTCTCTTGCCCTTAAAACTGAGCTTTAATGAATGGAATGATCCCAGACTATCTTAACTGCGCATTAGACAAAAGACTTCCTCAGAGCAAACCTATCACTATGTGGAATTTGAAAGTCCAAATTGTGAATGTTGCCCATTAATTCATCCACTGAAATCATATTTAGTGAGAATCTACTATGTTCCAGGTACTCTTCCAGGCACAGGGCTACCAGAGTGATGAAGACAGTCAAGCTCTCTACTTTCATGAGGAGGAAACAATAGTCAAAGAAAAAATATACAAAATAATTACAGTTAGTGTAAGTGCTTTGCAAAACAATAAAGAGAGGTGATATGATAAAGAGTGGGAGAATAGGACTTTAGATCAGGTGGTCAGGGAAGGCCTCTTTGAATGACATTTGAGCTAGACGTGAGCTAAACACTTTAGCCAGAAACAGCAACAAGGACAGAGGCTTAGGATGGGAATGAGCCCACAAGCACACCTAGAGCATGGTGAACAGCGGGTAGCCCTGGTCCAAAAGGAGGTTAGAATCCAGTTATAGTAAGAAAAAAAAAAAAAAGAAAGAAAGACAAATGGGAGCTTTGTCCTAAATGCAATGAGATTTTAGTTAAGGAAGTGAAGTTATCTGATTTCAGCAAGTGGATCAAAAAAGGGATCCCAGAACTCCCAAATACAGGAACAAATGCTCTTTAGGAGGCACTTGGCATATTATTTGACTAATGAATGGAAATGCATTTAAACAACTTGCAGAAGCAAGGTGGGACATCCACAGGTGCCACTCTGAATGCAGAACCTTGCTCTTTACTCATGGATCCTGGAGGTTTCCAATGCAGTCCTGGTACAAAAGATTCTAGGCAACCATGAAGGGTGAGTCCAGGGGTGGCCAATCGCAGGCTCAGTCTGGCATTTATCACAGCCACAGTTACAGAGGCAAGTTTATGAAGCTGGCTTAACACACAGCAGGAGCATCTACGCATTGTTGCTGAAATTGCTTCTTCCATGCTCTCTCCCGGGAAACAGATCCAGTGACCCAATCTTTTCCTCTATTTCTAATTTCCGCCATCAATGGCCAGTGATTATCTAAATGGGATTGCTCAAGTATGTCTTCCGTGCATTGAGGATGAAATAGCAGGCATAAAGCATTTTTTAAGCATGAACTACCTTCTGTATAATAATCAACTATCTCATTTATTCAGCCCATCATCTGTTACCCTTAAGCAGTTCCATATGCATTGGTTCATATTCGAGATACAAGACTGTTCAGCCGTAGCACCCATTTGGTAACAGCAGGCACATGTTTTAAGCATGCTTAATGTTATTGCTCTATAATGTCTTGCCACAGAGCATTCCTTCCTAAGAGTACAATGCTCTTTGTGAATACCACCTCATTAATTCTGGGAGAGGCAGCGGCAATCACTCTCCCCACATTTTACCCATAAGGAAACAGAACCACTGAGAGATTCAGAGTGAGCCAAGATGATGTGCAACTATAATACTTACTGGCAGGATCGCGGATAAATTTCTCATTCCACTTGAGCAGAAGACTTTACATCCTGCCCCACCCACATTAGACCGATACATCAAGCACTAACATAAGCTACCTAACATCAATCCTTGAACTTTGTATCCTGGAGCCTTTTCAAACCTCCAGAATTTGTTTGGGTCACTGCCATTCCAGAAGCCACTCATGATACCTTCTATATCAGGCAGGTTTCATTCTTCGAGGTTTGAGCTCTAGTTCCAGCCACATTCACAAACAATAGGCACAGTCATGCGGACTCTGAATTCAAGGCTGTGGACTCTTTTCAGCATTTTTGTGGTTATCTTGGACTTTCACAGGGCTCTGAATAGACCAGCACTTTGACTTAGCATCAGTCTCTACTTCTAAACTATTCAAAACATCTCTATAAAACTTAGAAATAGCTCATGACTTGGGTTGTTTTAATTAACCTTCAGTTTTTAATAAATTCTGTTTGTTAGCATTTTGCAATTCTGGGATTCTGTTACCTTATGTCTCAAAATGAAATTAAGTTTTAAGGGATTCTTTTCAGGCTTGAATATCCTAAAAGTTACCGTTGATGTCAAGTGTGTCGATTTTTTAGTGACTTTTTTCAGGTTTTGATGAAGCTCATGATGACAGCTGTCTTTTGTGGCTTGCGGAAAAGCAAATGAAATGTCAAAAGAAGACATCTGATCTGAACTTATTTGGTGGGTAAATGCGAATTTGATATTTGTGAGAAGCAAGCCATGTTCGTGCATAGTCCAGTTATCGTTTTCTCCAGCAATTATGTAACATCACCTCATCTCTAACATTGCTGTGGATTTTTTTAGGAAGAAAAATAAATAATTAGAAACCTCTATCGGACAAAAGCAAAGGACAACAATGGGTCAGCCAAATCAGTCTCGCTCTTGTGGTTCTCTTATCCTCAAGTAATTAATATCTATGGCATTTCTCAGTCTACCTAACCATCTGGGTCAGAACAGACAAAAATATTCTTTTTTTTTTTTATCTTGGAAGCCCTATTCACATTGTTCTAAAGCCATAGACACATTCTCATTTTTTAAAAAAATTTTTAATTGAAAAATTAAAAATTGTATATATTTATGGTGTATGCATTGTGGAATGGCTAACTCAATCTAATTAACATATACATTATCTCACATGCTTATCATTTTTTTCATGCTTATCATTATCTCACATGCCTATTATTTCATCGATACTTTAATTCTACTCTATTAGCAATTTTCAAGTATATGTTGTACAATAGATCTCCTGAAGTTATCCCTCTGGTCTAACTGAAATCTACCAATATCTTCCCTTTCTCCCATCCCCGGGCCCTGGTAATCACCATTCTACTCTGTGCTTCTGCAAGTTCAACTATTTTGGATTTCACATGTAAGTGAGATCATGTGGTATTCATCTTTCTGGGCCTGGCTTATTTCACTTAACATGGTGTTCTCCAGGTTCATCCACATTGTCACAAATGACAGGATGTCGTTCTTTTTTCCAGGCCGAATAGTATTCTACTGTGTGTGTGTGTGTGTGTGTGTGTGTGTGTGTGTGTGTGTGTATGTTTTCTTTATCTGTTCATTCACGGATGGAAACCTAGGTTGTTTCCCTATCTTGGCTATTATGAACATGCTGCAATAAACATGAGAGTGCAGTTATCTCTCTGACATGCTAATTTCATTTCCTGTGGATATATGCTCTGCTGGATCATATGGTAATTCTAGTTTTAATTTTTTGTGGACTCTCATACTATTTTCTATTATGGCCAGTTTTCTATTATGACCAGTTTAGGAGCTATGTTCCTAATCGAGATACATTAATTCTTCTGAAATGGTGTCATTTTACTCTGTCTCCAGGGAAGAATTCAGCTCTGTAAGTTTTAAAACATTCCTGGAAAGAATAATCTCAATTTTAAATTCCGAATATATGGAGTTTGAGAGGGTAACAAGTCCAACAACAATAAAGAAACTAATACCCATTAAGCACTCACTTTATGCCTAACACTACTGTGTGTGGTTCACACGTTATCTCCATTAATCCCCATCATTACGAGGACATGCTAGTATGACCCCTATTTTATAGATGAAGAAATTGAGGCTCAGAGAATGGTTAAATCACTTACCCAAAGTTGCCCAGCAAGTGAGGGAGACAAGATGAGCATGGGCAATCTGATTCCATGGGCCACGTGCTCCCTGGCCCAGGTGCCTTATATTCCACACACCGACTGTCTGAGGCAGGGCTGCAAGGTGACCCTGGACAGCTAAGCTCACCATGGCAACGCTGATCAGTATCCTTCATTTAAATGCATATGAACACCGCAACGGGACAAATGTACATTATATTAAATGTGTGTCCATTAGGATGCAATAATTGGCCCTTTTAGCATTTTCATTGCCACATATCACACATTATATAACTATCACTAAGCTAATCCCACCAAAGCCTATTAATGCCAGAAAGACTTCAAGTTTCATCACTCAACTGTCTCTGAGGGTGTTTTCTCACTTGTTCTGGGGCTGCATTTTATATCCTCAATTATGGAGAAAGGATGCCATGAAAACTGTCTTTAAATCTCTTCTTAACACAACCAAACAAAACATCAACTTAATTGAGATCTCCAAGGCATTGATTTAGAGCTATTTTCCATGTGTTTTAGGCTTCAAAGAATCACAGCTAAAGCGCTATCACTAAAGGACAAGAATACACACCAGCTACTCAGCTATGCCTAGGCCTGCAGGCCCAAGATGAAAAGAATTAGACCAAGTATTACAGTAATCAGGCCACAAGCAAGCAAAAGCTTGGCTCGGTATTAAGAACCCCCCACTAATGGGGCAGTGCCCCTCTTGGTGCTTGGCGGCCTCTGGCATGGAAACATTTCCCAAGAGCGTAGTAGTATTTTGTCTCCTGGGAGATATCGTTGACCTCTCTTCTTGCTATGTTTGAACTCCACTGGCTCATTCTCACCTCTGAACTTGCTCTCCTTTCCATTAAGCATTTCTTGCCCCTTCCTTGCCATATTCAAAAGTACGGACCTAATTTACCCTCCTCTAGGACCCCTTTGCAAGTTAATCTTCATTCCCAGATTCAACAGAAAACACGTACACACGTGCGCACCCGGATTTCATCTTTACTTGGCACTGCTCCTACTGACAAGGCAGTGTGTTCTCACTCTGAGGAGGTCTTCTAGGCCTCATCGGTAGTAAACTAATTGCGTTTGCATCCTGACATGTTCTCAGTGCACCCGTGTGTGTTCTGCCTCCCCAGCTAGGCGTCATCTCTCAAAGGTTGAGCAATATTGCCTCTAGTCCTCTTATATTCCTGCCACTCTTGACTTTGCAAGGCCTAGTAAGTACCCAGCACTTACTATGAATTCAATAAATAAAGTAAATATTATTTATTTAGATAAATTAAATAGATAGCCCTATCTGCTTCTCTTGAAAAATAGAGAGCGGGCTGAGCAAGTCTGCATTCTGCGTGGTCTCCCTGCCCAGGGAAGCGGCCCTCGCATTTTCACTCAGCTTCATTCCCTGCTTCTCAGCACCCAACAACAGGTCTACCTAGAATGAAATGACCATCAAAAGTTGCTCCAGGCTGGTGTCAAGAGACCACCACACTGTTCCGTGTTCGAACAGACCTGCACGAGGCAGTAGGGGGCACTGTGGCCTCACGCCCACAGGATAGAGGAAGTGTCCGCGTCCTCAGGCCTCTGCTTTGCAGTGCGAGTCCCTCTTGTCCGCACCTAGTGCTGCCACTGCTTCCCCCGTTCAATACTCTCTTCTTCAGTTTCGTTTTTCTTGGCTGTACCAAAGCTGTTCAAAAGTTAATGCCAATTACAGTGATTATTCTGAAAGACTCAGTATATCAGATATTGTTTTAAAGCAATAGTCACCAAAGCCAGAAGCTAGACAGAAATCCTTGACCTCCAGATTTAATTGGCCCCTAAGTCCCAAATATTAGACTCCCATATTATCTCTTAAATCCATCCCCCTTACTCGGGATAGGAACATATCCCTGAACACGAGTGCTCCGCTGAGGAGTCAGTGAGGCTAAAACCCAGCTAATCACTGCTGGCCAGGCCCTGTGCCCTGGCACAGGCTGCACCTGCCCACAGGAAGGAGCATCTTTTTCCACGGTGCTGAATGGCCTCAGTGGACCAGCACAGACCCACTCTAACCATCTCAACTGCAACCACCTTGTTCCTGGCCCTAATGATTTTTACGTTGACCACCATGACAGTCTCCTAACACCCCTGGGGGCGATTCAAATTGCATGTGCACACACACACACATATTCATAACAGGACAAATTGTATGAAAATTTACAAGTTAAATGTGCCATGATAAAAATTCAAATTAAATTCAATGAATATGACCCATATGCTGTTTGGTGAAAGTGAACTTCTTCTGCTCCAGGGGGGATATGGAACTGCCAGCTGTGTTGCAGCATCCTTCTAGTTTGGTACTGTGCATACCTTGCGCATGCGATGATTCCATATGCGACTGTTTTTCTCTATTAAAGTCCTTCCCAACTGTTTGTGATGCTACGTGGCCTTTATGAAGTTTATATCTGTGTTAATCTCATTATATGGCAACAGTTAAAGTCACCCTACTGGGACCCCTAAGGGTCTCATGTTCAAATGTCTACTGGAACTTAAACAAACCTCATGGGAGTGCTCAGGTCATCAAATAATCACCCAGATAATCCAGAATGTGCTTATAGTTTTTCAATATAAGCAAAAATGAACTAGTTTTTAAAATTAGAGCCTGTAAAGCAGTGGTCCCCAACTTTTTTGGCACCAGGGACCAGTTTCATGGAAGACAATTTTTCCACATATGGGGGTGGGTGAGATGATTTCAGAATGATTCAAGTGCATTACATTTATTGTGCAGTCAAACCTCTCTGCTAATGATTATCTGTATTTGCAGCTGCTCCCCAGCACTAGCATCACCACCTCAGCTCCATCTCAGATCATCAGCCGTTAGGTTCTCATAAGGAGCATGCAACCTAGATCCCACACATGCGCAGTTTACGGTAGGGCTCCTGCTCCTATGAGAATCTAATGCTGCTGCTGATCTGACAGGAGGCAGAGCTTATGTGGTGATGTGAGCAATTGGGAGTGGCTGTAAATACAGACGGAGCTTTGCTCACCTGCCACTCACATCCTGCTATGTGACCTGGTTCCTAACGCCATGTACTGGGTACCGGTCTGCAGCCTGGAGGTTGGGGACTACAGCCGTAAAGAGCAGATCATCCTCACACCTGAATTTATAGGTCAAATGAAACCAAGTTGAAATTCAACTCTTTCTTTACAGTTTTAATATCAGAAGGACTCAAGTTTACAAAATACTACTTCTCATGCTTATGGCATTAAACCCTCCTATCAGTACATAAGGAAGGGGATCTATTCTCAATGAGAAACTTTAATATCTATAAGTTATCAATTGTTAACTTCTGCTTGGAAACTGATGTCTCCCCCACTGAACTATATTTCCTATCAGAAAATATCAAATACCATGTAAATACAAAATAATCTTCCTATTACTGTTGGAATAAATAGGCCATGCCTTGTTTTGCACTTCCACAGAACTAAGAATAGTTTTTGCATTATTAAAGGATTTTTCTTAAAAGATGAATATATAACAGAGACAGTATTGTAGCCCAGAAATCCTAAAATATTTTACTGTCAAGTGCTGTAAAGTGTTCCAACCACCGAACTAGACAATACCCTAATAAAGAATATTA
>RJWJ010016064.1:0-35107 GCA_004363605.1 Indri indri
AAGGAAGGAAGGAAGGGAGGGAGGGAGGAAGGAAGGAAGGAAGGAAGGAAGGAAGGGAGTTATCTTACATGAGTTTCTCCTAAATACAAAGCCTCACACTAGATGGTTTATTAGGTTGACGCCTCTGGCAATCAGGGATAAAGAATGGAAGAGTTTGGATAAATTAACCTCAGGGGAGGTCATTGCTCCCCTATCTGCATAGGAGTGTACAGAAAGACTTTTGACATTTCACTGTAGAGGGAAGAATTTATCGAAACACTATCCATCTCCTGTAGACTGGGAGTTGTTTCAGGAGTGTTAAATTTGCTTCCTTCTCGACTACAAGGCATGCCCGGGGGTCTCCCCGAGTCCTACATGGGAGAAGGTCCAAGATAGAATGTGTGAGATGAGCAGTGTGCACGTGACGGAAGATGCCATCAGGGATCAAACTCGCAAGGACCTCTTCACACAGCAGCAGCCGGGCTCCCAGGGAACACCGGCAGATGTAGGGCTGCCCAACGGGAAGGCTGGGTACAGAGGATGTGGAAATGCACTTTTCCTGGTTTCAGAAAGGGTTTTGATTTTCCTGTTGATAATAGTTTGGGCATGAAGTGTGCATGTGGAACATCATTTCTTCACAATGGTAGTGCACAGGAAGCAATTCCTCTCTCACCCTGGAGAGGGCAAAGACCGCGTGGAAGGACTGCTGTGCCATTACTGCTAAGCCATGTCCACCAGCACTAAGAAAAATATGCTTTCCTCGTCATTAGAATCTTTGTAAATGTCTACAGTATAATTGGTCTGCATCATAAATGTATTTATCTCATCAGTGATAATCCATGCCATTTTCTGACATTTTTATGTCATTTTTAATAGAACTGAAAGAAGCATAAAAATAATCAGTCTATTCTGGATTCAAACAGGAATACAAACATGTACTGCTTATTCCAGACTCCACCAAAAGCCAGGAGGATTGACATAACTTTGTATATCACCTAAAATAGGGAGAATAATAATATTTTTCCAAAAGTTAAAAATACTGTTAGTCATTTTTCTATTCTTTTCAAGGTTTTGTCTCCATGGGATGCCAGGTACTGTGAATTAGTCAAGAGATCATGAAAAATGAGTAGCAGTCATGAAATTAATAAAAAATACAGTATTGGTATTATTTTGTCTGCATTCTAAAAAACTGGGATGATATAAAAATAATTTTGTATACTTATGTGCATTTATCATAAAATTTGAGCATCTGTTCTCCAGAGAAGTTCGAAAGCAAAATTAGAATGTTGCTCTTGAACGCTCTTTGCCTGTGAATCTTCAAAAATTGAAGGGATATGCATTTGTCTTGTAAGAGTTAAACCTGCCTTGCAGGGAAGAAACATAGACAATAACCTTTAGAGGTGTCCAATTTAGTTTTGGGATTCTATAAATATTGTTGATAAATTATTTTAGAAGCCCATATAGCTATTGTTTCTATTTGTTATTTATTGTATTTGTTATAATAAATAGATTATAAGAGTAATGTTTTAATTACAGTTTCTGGATCATTAAACCAATCAGTAAGGTTTTGGCATTTAGTTTAATATTTCCTTAAATAGCTTGGCTAGCCTTATATTTTACTCTTGAAATGTCTGAGTTGATTGAATTCCCTTTAGGGACAAATGTGTTTCCATGTTTAGTTAACATGCAAAGTAGCTCTGCACAACATGATCTGTTAGTACACACTTTCTATGCACGACCTAGAGTTTTTTTGTTTCTTGTTCGTTTTTTTAATGGTGCAAAATTAGTTCACTGTTTAAATGTCTTGAAATATCAATGTCTAAGATATGACTATCTGTTAAGTTCTAGGATTTTTCTTAAATTATTTTAGCAGTATGATAGAGTGTTACAGGTACCAAAAGATGCAAAGAAATAAGTTCCTCTGGTTTCAGAGGCATGCCATGAGATCTAAATAATACATGTAATTCAATGCCATTATTACTACTAAATTTTAACACTATTTGCTAATTCCCTATGGATTAGAGATCGAGCCCATCCTTCGAAGCGAGGTATCACAAGGATGGAAAAATATGCACCACAGGTACTCGCCATCAAATTGGTACTAACTGATCAACACTAAGGTGCTCACGTGGTAGTAATACTCACTGGGTGCCAGTCAGGTAGGGGGATGGGGGGTAAACCCACAGCTAATGGAAACGGGGCACATCGTATGGGGGAAGGACATGCTCGTAGCCCTGGCTTGGTCGAGACAAACACATTTCATGTAACCAAAATGTTTGTACCCCCATAATATCCTGAATTAAAAAAAAAAACAAAAAGAAAAAAGAAAAAGAAAGAAAAGAAAACTATATAGTGATTGTTTTATTTGGGTTTTCACCAAAGTATATCTGGTAGTAAGTAATTATTACCTTTTCAATGTTCTTGAAATAAGGATTTGAGGGCAAATAGTTCATTCGGGAGATGTCAGGAGAAACACGATGAAGAAATGAGGTGAGACAGGAAGAGTTGAGTTACATGGCGGTATGTTGATTCGTGGGAAATTGCTGTGGGCCACCAGAGCTCAACACCACTAGGAACCTCTGCAAGACTATGGAACATATTGCAGAACTGCCTTCCACTAGGGACTAGGAACTCCCATCCCTCTTTAACTGAGTGCCAGGTGAGCTGGCTCATGCTCGTAATCCCAGCACTTTGTGAAGCTGAGGTGGGAGGATAACTTGAGGCCAGGAGTTTGAGATCATCCTGGGCAACACAGGGAGACCCCATTTCCAAAAATTAAAAAATTAGCCAGTGGTGCATGCCTGTAGGCCCAGCTACTCTTGAGTCTGAAGGATAGCTCAAGCCCAGAAATTCAAGGTTACAGTGAGCTATGATCCTATCACTATGCTCCTGCCTGGGTGACAGAGTGAGACCCTGTCTCTTAAAAAACAAAACAAAACTGAGACTTACTACCAGATTAGAATTCAGCCAGGGGCTTCAATCCTGATTACTTGCATGGGTCAGCAGCCAGAGACAAATTTTGGGTCGGGAGACACAGATATGTGAGGTCTGAGGCTGTGGACGTGGACAAAAATTGTCCACCAAGATGTGTGTGATCTCTGAGATGGTTGGAAAGAATGTTCACAGGAGCCTCATCTATGCTGCACTAAAGCATTGAATCAATTACTGCCCAGCGTTTACAAGATAGCAGATCCTGGGCTAGGTGCAGGGCATAAGAGAAAAAGCCAGCTCAATTTTTTCTTCCTCCTCCTCCTCTGTCTCCTCCTCCTCCTCCCAACAATGCTGCAAAAAACCAGCCCCTCCCAGTCTTTTCCCACTATCCAAAATAAGGGTACTCTATTCTCTGGACACCACAGCATTTTGTCATATTTTCGTTTTAACAACTAGCATGTTACATGATTAAATGAGTAGGTATCATGTCTCTTTTATCCAACACTTAAAACCGGTTTTGGAATTAATGAATGAGATGTCCACTGCTATTAGCATTCTATCACTGCCATAACTAATTACCATACGTGCATTGGCATAAAACAATATACATTTTTAATCTTGCAGTTCTGGATGTCAGAAGTCCAACACAGGTATCCCTGAGCCAAGATCAAGGTGTCAGCAAGACCACATTCCTTCTAGAGGCTGTAGGGGACAGTCTGTTTCCTTGCATTTCCCAGCTTCTAGAGGCTGCCAGCATTCCTTGGTTCATGGACTCATTTCTCTGTCTTCAAAGGCATTAATGTTGTATCTCTCTGTCCATTCTCCTGTAGTCATATCTCTCCTCCAACCACGGCCAGGAAAGGTTCTCGATTTTAACTAATCAATGATTAGACTGTGCCCTAGTGAATAATCCAGGATAATCTCTCATCTTAAATTCTTAATCACATCAACAAAGTTCCATTTTTCCATGTGGAATAACATTGACACAGATCTGGGTGTTAGCATGTGGTCTTTGGCGGCGGTTGGGGGAGATTATTCTACCTGCCATCACTCACCTTCTGCAGAGGAGATCCAAGTATGAGCTTCTATATTTCATCAAAACTGAGATGCCCTTGGTTTCAGAAGCACAAGTCTTTCATATGCCACCAAATAGCAAAATTGCCGAAAATTGAGCTGTGGCATCTCAATTTCATAGATGTTAACATGGTACTCTGAAGGTTGCGAAAATTTTTTCATATATGGGTATGGTTGGTTTGCTTCTACAGGGTAAGCAGGGATTTACCATATTAAAAAAAAAGGAATAAATTCAAAGCCATAACTACAATCAGAGAAACTGGGGCATTAACTTTGGAGAATACCAATGTTTACTCAATGGACTCAGAAGTTTAGTGCCGTGTTAGCGGTGAGAAACCACTTCACACCTAACAAATTTTATTTGAAGGCAAGTTTCCTATTGCTTTCCCTAGTCATCAAAATCCCTAGTTGGGTGAGGAATTGCCCTATCAGAAAGCCCTATCTCCCTGCTCATTCTTTGGGAAGTGTAGACTCTGACTGCTTGCTCCCTGGTGATGAGACAATAAACAAGGTTAGTAACAGTTATTCCCCACTGGGTTGTTTCAGTCACTTTGGTGCATGAACACCTTCCCCAGCCACAAGGAACTTCAATGGTGACACCTATCTTTGGAGCACTTCATCATAAAGATGACTGACTGCCCTTTCTCATGCTGTCCTCCTCAGACCTGGTCAGTCTCCCAGGGAACTCCATGACTCAACGTGTGGGTGCATGTGGACAGTAAGCACCCCACAGATATTTGAGAGAAAAATGATTGGCATTCAAAAATCATTACCATTCATGAAAACATTGAAAATTATTTGTCCACCCGCAATGCCTTTACGGAAATTTGAAGACAACTTTTCAAAGGCAAGAGCCCATTTTTAGATGAGCTTTGTCAACATCTTTATGGTATTCATTTTTACCAATTTACCTTCATGCGGTTGACAGAGCTATCTATAGTTCCACCATAAAAATTTCATCATGTGGCATTGTTCCTTGTCACCTAAAACATTGCAAGCGATGGCGGTCGTGATGACTGGGAGGGGAAAGAGGAAAAGGAAAGTGAGGCTGAGCCTGTGGCTAGCAGAAGTGCAGAGTGTGCCACAGGCAAATCATGGGGTACAGCACGGAGCACGTTTGCTACCTTGGCCAGCCATATAAAGGGCGCAGGCATTCAAATGGCGCTTGGTAATCTGGTCCCATGCTATCATGTCAGCCCAACTCAGGGAAGTCCCTGCATCCCAGATGCACCAAACTTGGTACCTGCACCCAGACAGAAGACAGCATGCCGTTTAAGCCCTACACTTTGGCCCTCGTGGTTCTCTCTGCCTGGAATTCTCTTTCCCAGAGCTAGAAATTGTCATTATAATATTAAAAAATTAAATGAAGCATATGCTGCAGCCTCAGTTTCAAATATCAAATCTGTTACTAATATTAACATTTAAAATATAAGTATACATTAGAATCAAATTTTAAATATTAAATAAATTATATAAGGAATTATAAATAGTGATAGGAAAGTTAGCATATTTTAGAATAAGCATTTAGTCCAAAAATAGTAATTAAACTACTACCATTTATTCAAAAATGCCTTCCCTGTGTATTCGAAATGACTTTATGTGCATTATATGGTATTCGCATGTTCACCTCTGCAAGCCAGGTTCCCACTTCATAGATGGGAAAATGGAGTCCCAAAGAAATTAAGAAACTTACCAGTAGTCACACAACAACCAACTTCGACAGGTGCATTTAGGGAACCCAAAGAGATTGAGTAAGCTAATTATATTTCAATAGAAGCTAATGATGATGATAAAGAACTGTGAATCATAATAAGAATTATTTCCTTTTTAAAAATAGACTTTATTTTTCAGAGCAGTGTTAGGTTCTCTAATAATGCAGAATTGAATGGAAAGTACAGAGAGTTTCCATACACTCCGTTCTCCAGCTATGAGTAACCTGTAGCACAGTGGTACGTTTATGGTACTCAGTGAACCCGCCTTGGCACAGCACCACCTAAAGTCCATCATTTACATTAGGGTTGCCTCTTGGTGCTGTACATTCTGCGGGTTTGGATAATTGTGTAGTGACATGTGTCCACCCTTATAGTACCAAGCAGAACAGTTGTGCTGCCCAAAAAATCCTCTGTGCTCTGCCTATTCATAATTACTACCTTTTCAGTGTTATCGCCTACAGTATTTTTTGAAGCCTTGCCAGATCTCAACTGCAAAATGTGGGGTCAAATTAAATTATCTTTTTGCTTCCTACAAAGATCTGATGAATATATTTGCAAATGGAAAAATCTACCTAATCTACAGAATTTTGACAATAATACGGAGCAGGTTCCTTAAATCTGATTATTCGTTCTAGCTCTATGCAATTCAAAGGAACCATTGTTGCACTTTGGCAGCAATCCGGAATTACAGGACCCACTCAGCTGTGACAGTCCCAGAAGGAAGCTGAAGACCATTTCTAAAAAGTGTATCCTGTCAATTCAAGCTAATTTAAATAAATGATGGCGAATATTACAAACACCATATTGCCTCCTCAAGATCTCAAATTATATATCAATTTTGGATGGATTTGACTTAAAGACAATTAGTTACATGAAAATAAATAACTTTTACTTCAAGCATGGAGTTAATAACAGGGCTAAATTAAACTGTAGCTAATTGGTTATGCATTGCCAACTCAACTAAAATTCACTAAGTGAGCTGTATGTAAGGAAAATGGAAAATAGAAAAACAGGAAGATGGAGACTTGTAACAAACTACAATCTTTGCTCTTCGAGATCAAAGACAACAAATAAATAAATATGTATTTCATTAAAGTATGCCAAACTTTAAATAAAATATGTTGTTGAAGGTTAACAGTTATAATAAAGAATACTTTAGTAGGTATAGTTAACATGATGTTAGGTATAGTTAACATGATGTGAAAGTTGGGTGCCTACAATTAACATGACTAATGCCTGCTAGAAAACTAATCGAATA
Source organism: Indri indri (assembly GCA_004363605.1). Lineage (NCBI taxonomy): Eukaryota > Metazoa > Chordata > Mammalia > Primates > Indriidae > Indri > Indri indri. Next base: position 6,955 of record RJWJ010016064.1, read on the forward strand.
AAACTATGAGTGTAATCACAAAATGGGTCCTGGAACCATCACCCAAATGAAATAATAAACTGTCTCTCTTCCTTCTGGCTTACTGTTGCACACAGTGTGTGAATTCGCTTCCATTGCACATGTCTTTGAAGCAAGGAAATTAAATTTTGGGCAGGATTAACTCATTAAAGCATTAATAGTTATTAAAACTAGTACAGTGCTAAGTTGTTTATTCCCTTACCCTGCCAAGGAAAATTATTAAAGAAAATTTTATCTAGAAGAATCACAGTGGCTACCCTTTTTGAGCTCACATAGATTGTTTCTGAACCTATAGATTCTAGGTAGAGAGTGTGTAAATTGGAGTTTCTCAGTCTTTTCTTGTTTCCATTATTATTTACTTAGGAAGACTGCTTGGCATTATTTTCCCTAATTGCCACTGCCAATGAAATTTTAATACCTCAGACATTCGGTATAGCTGTCTATCCTACTGTATATCTGTGCTTTATAAATAGAAGAGTGTTAATTGTTTTATCCCTTAGGAACCAATTTCCATGCCCTTGGTGGCGACATTGCTCCTGTTGAGAATGCACGGCATACATGAAGTATTTAGTAGCCAAGAAGAAAGTATATAATATGTACACACTACCCCTCTACAGCCCTTGTGTGAACTTACTAATAATATGAATTATTATACCAAACCACTGAGGGCCTGCATCTGGGCAGACATGGTATCACACAACAGGGATATGACTTTATTTATTTACATATTACATATCTTCTAACAGAACAAGCACTTTTGAAGATAAGCAGCACCTCAACTTCAGTTTTGTAATCTTTATCAAAGACAGAAAAGGGCACATATAGGTTAGGTTTTGCTGAGCAGATGAATGGATGCGTGAATGGCTGAGTGAATAATTATGATATAATAGGACATAGAACAGGCTTTAAAAAAACATCACTGACTATTGGGGAGTGAAGAGATAGGATTGTCCATTTGTACCAAGGAATAGCTATACAGTGCCTCAAATGAATCTGATGGGCAAGCAAAGTGACACTGAGGTGAGCTGGGTTTATCCGCTGCAAACTTGCTTTCCTTCCAGTGTGCATCTACAAGGAGGAATTACCAAGCATCAACGCCACCTTTATTCCCTGATGTGTTAATGGAGACAGCTCACTTGTGAAAGAAGGAGAAATTTTTCCTCTACTTCCTCAAGATTGTAGCACTTCAAAATATTTGCCTCCAATTTATGGAAAAAAAATTTATAATCTGCACAGGATTATCAAAAAATGAAACCCTGGAGTGATTATTTCTGGAATATGAACATTTGCCAGCCAATTCTGTAGCTAAATGCAAAAGAAAAATTTGTCAAAGATAAGGGGCTGACATACATTGAATCCATAGTATTTTCAAAACAGATACGTTTCTTAAAAATCAAATAAGCAAAATACCTATGCACAGAGGCTTTAAATCATTCACAAAATGATGGCGTGTTGCCTTGAAGTGTCCTTGAGTCTCAATAAGGGGCTAATATGCTTTTTGTCTTCTTAATGAATTATTATTTCATTGCCATAGCACATAAAGCTCTCCTTTTGTCTCTATTTGTCAAATGGATAGAATTCTCTACTGTGCTATAAACATATATTTTTAAAAAGTAGATGCATGAACCATGAAATCAAGGAATGTTAATGATTTATTTGCTTTTGAAGAGTTTTGAGGGCATTTACCAAACTTGTAACCCTAGTATCAAACACACACACACACACACACACACACACACACACACACACACACACACCCCAAAAAACAAACCAAAAAGACCTACGCAAGGCTGGGCCTTGCCACATAAACTTGTGTGTACACATCAGTTTATATTTTCAACTAGAGTCACTAGATCATTTCCAAGTATACTTTTTTACTTTCTTTGGAAAGTAAAAGAAAGCATGTTAAATTAACAGGATTCCCCTGTTGTAGGGTGTGTACTTGAACTGTTATGATATATGACAGTAAAGTAGATCATCATGTAAAAATTAAATTGATGATTAGATTAAACACCTGGTTTTTCTAGAGTAGAGTTTGGCCATGAACCTTAGAGTCAATTATTATGCAAGGCAAGTTTCCCACAATAAAATCATAGATTTTTATTGAAGTCAGGGTACTTGATAATTTACAATGTTGTGATTAATTTTTACTTAAGAGCACTGGCAAGTTGTTTTTCAAGCCAGAAACTATAGAGTCAATTTCACTTTCCTAAGGAGAATTAGAAGACACTTTTTCTCATCACCAGGGTCAAAAAATATATTCTCTTACAAATGAAAAATGAAACCCACTGGTGGAATAACTTTAAAATGTGAAGGCATGTTTTCATATCCATTGATCCAAAAAGCAAATCTATATTTTCCATAACCTCCTTGCAAGAGTTATATGTTTTTATGCACATTTTTTTCAAATGTATGAAAAACAAAAAAATTCATATCCTCATAAGGAATTCCCATGGAATATGACTGGTAATAAAGGATAAAACAGCATATTATGGCTTTAATTTCATCTTGAAATTCCCTGAAATTAAGTATGTATAACTTAAAACAGAACATAAAATCATTGTGCCTCAAAAGCAGTGCAAATTTAGAACTTAATGAAGAAAACTAATATGAAATTAGATTGAAGAAGTCATCCCAGATGGTGTCCTTTGAAACAAATAGAAATCTTTTTTTTCCCTTTCATTACTCATTACGTCCCCACTCAGTCTGCCAACATAAATGAGACTTTCAATTTTACTATTTTTGGAATCATGCTAATGATTTGAATGGCATTTGCTGGTATTATAACTTCTTCAGAAGACAACACAATTAGGAAAAATAATTTGGAGTAAAGATCTCCAGAGCAGACATTTCAGGAGGAAAAAAAAAAGAAACATTAGAATACTTCCATTTTCAGTTACTACTTATAAATCTTCAATTCAATAAATAATAAGTTGGAAATTGAGAGTGACCTTTTTCATCCCCTTCATATTACAGATGTGAATCAATGAAATTAAAAAAAACACAGCCCTGATTTTTAAAATATAATGCAACTTTCCCAGAGGAAAAATAAGACAAAAAAATACAATAAACAGTTTTAATTATCTGGATAGAATTTTGTTTGTTATTCTCTAATTTCCTGGGATTCTCTAATTTCCTGGGATTCTTTCTTATTCTTTGCGGAGTTTACAAGTTGTTTTACCTATGAAACATTTCTCTTGAAACACAATCCATGATCACTTTTTTAAAAATTTTCAAAATATAAAGGAGATACAAATGTTTTTGTTATGTTTATGCCTTGTATAATGCTTAAATAAGGGCTTTTGGTGTGTCTGTCACCAGAATAGTGTTCATTATACCCAGCAGGTAAGTTTTTACCCCTCGTAAGTTTTTATCCCTCACCCCCTTCCCAACCTCTGCTATTCTTAGTTTCCAATGACCTTTACATCTCTTTGTGCTCATGTGTGCCCATCAATTAGTTCCCAGTTATTAGTAAGCACCTGTGGTGTTTGTTTTTTCATTTCTCAGATACTTCACTTAGAATAATGGTCTCCAGTTCTATCCAAGTTGCTACAAAAGACATTATTTCATTCCTTTTTATGGCTGAGTAGTACTTCATGATGTATACATACTACATTTTCTTTATACACACATGAATTGATGGACACTTAGGCTGATTCCATATGTTTGCAACTGTGAATTGTCCTGCAATAAACATTCAAGTGCAGGTGTATTTTTTTAATAAAATGACTGCTTTTCCTTTGGGTAGATACCCAGTAGTGGGATTGCTGGATTGAATGGTAGGTCTACATTTATTTCTCTGAGGAATCTCCATACTGTGTTCCATAGAGATTGTGCTAATTTGCAGTCCCACCAACAATGTATAAACGTTCCTTTCTCTCTGCATCTACACCAGCATGTATTGTTTTTGGACTTTTTAATAATGGCCACTCTGACAGGGATAAGGTGGTATCATCAGTTTTGAAATTTGAATTTCCCTGATGATTACTGATGTTGAACACTTTTTCATGTTTCTTGGCCATTTGTCTATCTTCTTCTGAAAAATTTCTGTTCATGTCTTTTGCCCATTTTTTGATGAGGTGGGTTCTTTTCTGATGATTTTTTTGAGTTATTTGTAAATTCTGGATGTGAGTCCTCTGTTGCAGGTATAGTTTGCAAATATTTTCTCCCATTCTGTAGGTCACCTATTCACTCTGCTGATTATTTCCTTTGCTGAAGTGTAGATTTTTGCTGTGCAGGTTTTTAATTTAATTAAGACCCATTTATTTATTTTTGTAGTTGCTGTATTTGCCTTTGGGATCTTAGTCATAGTCAAAATCAATGTACACAAACCAGTAGGACTTCTATATACTAATAACAGTCAAGGTGAGAGTCAAATCAAAGAGGCAATACAATTCACAACAGCTACAAAGAAAATAAAATACCTAGGGATATACTTAACCGAAGAGGTGAATGATCTCTACAAGGAGAACTACAAAATACTGATGAAAGAAATCACAAGTGACACAAATAAATGGAAAAATATCCCTTGCCTGTGGATTGGCAGAAACAACATCATTAAAATGCCCATACTGCCCAAAGTGATTTACAGATTCAATGCAATCTCCATTAAAGTACTTATGTCATTTTTTTGCAGATCTAGAAAAAATAATTCTACACTTTGTATGGACCAGAAATGATCCCAAATAGCCAAAGCAACCTTAAACAACAAGAACAAATCTGGAGGCATCACATTACATGACTTCAAATTATACTACAAGACTATAGTAACGAAAACAGCATGGTACTGGTATAAAGGTAGAGACAGACCAATGGAACAGAATAGAGGACTCAGAAATAAAACCATTTACCTATAGTCAACTGATCTTTGACAAAGCAGACAACAATGTACACTGGGGAAAGGAAGCGCTATTCAATAAATGGTGCTAGGAAAATTGGATAGCCACATGTAGAAGAATGAAACGGGACTGCTATTTCTCACCATATACAAAAATTAGTTCAAGATGGATAAAAGACTTAAATGTAAGGTAAGAAACCATGATCATCTTTTTCAGGGGACTTTTCCTGACATTGAATGGGGTGAGACAGTGAGTTGGTGGTGCTTTCAACACAGGTAGAGAATCAACTTCTGTATATTGTGTTTAATACTGTGTCCTACTGAGTAGGTCTGACAAAAAGTAGGAGTAATGAGTGACCCCTTAGTACACTGCTTGAACAACAGGGAAAGCATAAAGTTTATGGAGAGAGAAATCTGAGGAACCAGGGAAAGTTGAGCTTGGTGAAGATGGTATTCACCGTGTAAAACCTACCACACCCACCCCCAACTCCCTCCTCACCACCACCACCACCGCACTCGTAAATCTCCCCTTAATCATTGATTTTCCCCTTGGTCTGTAAAGATAGCCAAATCCCCTTAAATAATAAGAGAAAGAACTCCAACTTTGGTGCCAGAAAATCAGGAAATACATTCCTGCTCTACCACTTAGGATGATCCAAACCAGCTCTCAGTGGTTTTGAAGATTAAAGAAATCATAATCTATACAAGTGCCTGAAATGTCTTTTGTAAAACGTTGGTTGAATCCTTTGTAGCATTGAACTAAATCCCCGTTCAGAGAAGGCACATCCAGTACTCAGAGTAGATTTGGATGTCTGTTACAAGTTGCTGCTATTATCAGATGGCAGGGCTGGTATCATTTTCTTACATAAAAATATGATTTATTATTTTATCATTAAACAGATTGCTTCTCACAGCACAGCAAAACCAAGCTAATTTTAGTATTAAGAATGTACCAGTTCCTGGAAGTGGAATTTTAGACTGTTAGCAAGAGTTCCTTTCTACAATCTCTAGTCATCATTTCCAGAAGATTTAATCATTTTCATTTTTTTCCCATCATGTGAAAGCCCAATGCAATTCATTGCCTTCCTCTGACTTTTGTGTCAAGTAAATAATGTGTCAAATACTGCAAGACCTTTGGCTGACCAAAGAGTGCATTCCAGAAGACATTTTCCCCAAAACAAAAGAATATACAAAAATGACACAAGTACATTTCATGTATGCATTTGCTGAACATTTTAAAATTCAGCCACTTGAGGGTCCCATAAAATTGTACAAAAGTGATTTCTTTAAAATAGCAAGATGTAAAATTCATTTGAGGTGAATTTTTAAATAAAAAAGAATAAATATTATTTATAAAACGACAATACATTTTTCTGATTCAACTGAGAAAGTCTCCTTAAATTACTATTTTTAAAAGAAACCGAACACATTTTCTTCCATACCTCTTGAAAGCTTAGCTTTGAACAATCGTGTGTATTCATACCAACAATGTGAAAATTTGTTTTTAGTTCTGGAACTCTTGGCATTTAGACCTTAATAAAAATGAAAGAGGAAGAGAGAATAATCCAATCAAGAAGGCATATGGAGTTTCTTCCTAACTCCATTCCTTCTGCATGTAGAGGCTCACCTTTCTTGCTGCCTAGCCATTGGAAGTAGACTTCAGCTACAAGAATGTCTAAGAATGTATATACTCAGCCCCGAAAATCTAGAAAGAGAATTATTACTGTATTTCATAGATTGGCCTTCTGTAACAAATCTTACTGTCTGTAACATACTGGCCATGGAGAAATTCTAAGAAAGTGCTAGAAATTTAGTAGTTCTAAGGTAGCTCTTAGTCAATGATACCCAGTTGATTTATTTATACAAGTAGCTTATTTTAAATGCATATGGCTATTACTTGATGTAGCCGTGTTATCAAATCACTACCAACTTAGCTTAAAACACCCCTATATCAACCCATAGTTCTTCCATAAGGCAGAAAGCAGGGCTTAGCATGACTGGGTGTGCTGTCTAGAATCTCATCAGGCTGAAATAAAAATGTTGGCCAGAGCCGTGTCTTCATTGGGTATCTAAACTAGGGAAAGGTGTGTTTCCAAGCTTTCTCAAGATTGTTGGCAGAATATTTTTTCCCAGGGATGTGGGAACTATGTTTATGTTCTCTTGAGGCTCCTCACCTAGGGACCACTCTCAGCTTCTAGCCGCTACTCTCGGGTTCTTGCCATGTGGCTGTCTCCACTGGGTCTCTCACGCTCTCAATTTTTCTCACCAGGAAGAATCCCATTATTTTTTAGGGCACTCCTGATTGGGCCAGGCCCACCTACGCAATTTTCATATCATAAAATCAACTAATTAGGGACCTCAATTATGCCTGCAAAGTCCCTTCACGACAGCACCCTAGACTGACTAACTGGGAGAACAGAGGATATGTGTACACCATAGGGCGGGGATCTTGAGTGATCTTAGAATTCAGCCTACCACGGTGTTACTAATGTTTTTAGAATACGTTAATGCATTCAGTTATTCTACACACCCAATAATTATGAAAATAAATTCATGACAGAAGATTAACTACTGCATCTTGCACAATGGCAAGGAAGGAGTAAAGAATAAATGCTCTAAGGCTAGTATTTTTTCCCAAACCCTTCTATCTAGGGATTGCAAGAGGACAAAGAGGTTTTGCAGTTTGGGTTTCTATTTTTTATTTTCTTTTTTTTAAAAAATAATTTCTAGTCACTGATAAAAAGGAAGCATTCATTCTCTCATCTTTCACATTTTTTTTTCAAATTGCTCATTGGGAGGAAACCAAAAAGTATTTTTTTTTGAAAAGAATCACTTATTTCACATAGCCTTTATTTTCAGATCCTATACTCTGTCAGGGAAATCTCGAGGCCAGACTGCAACATAAGTGCTATCACTGGATAAAGTCAAAATCTTACAAAATATTTCCACATATTAAGCTATTTGAGGGAATAGAATTTCTGCAAAGCCAAGTGTTCAACTTTGTTTAAAGCATCATTCATGATTCAAAATAAATCCAAACCAATTTAACTAATCTTAAGGGATTTAAAAGCATCAACGATAAAGATAAATAGTTGTTACTTTCTTGTTTTTGTCAGGGCTTTCAGTTGGCTTCTTTTCAATTGTTCAATTTGTTTGGATTTAAAGACAAAAAATGGCATTCTTCCAGACTGATGAACTATACCACGGAATATAACTTACTTTCCTTTAACTTAGCTGAAATTACTGTCCATTTGTACAAAGTTTATACTTCGTTTTGAGTTTCTTTTTTTTATGCTGACAGTGGCTTTGCTTTATGATTATGCTATACAAGTTTAGGGAACCTTGGTGAAGTTTAGTTTCAGTGTGACCCAAATAGATGAAGTTGTTATTTGAACCTTTTTTTTTTTTTCTCACAAAAGTGAGTAGACTCAGCTGGTGAAAAACGTCATTGATGGGTGTCTCAATCAATGTCATTTTTTGGTGATAACTTTGACATATTCTAAGTAAATATATTTAGAACTCTTACAGATTGCTGAACTGGCCACACAGTTTTGCAACTGCTTTATCAAAGGTGGAGGCTATTCTCCTAACCCTTGTAGCTCCCTCACACACCAGGAACCCACCTGCCATTATGTGACAGACACCAGCTTCCAGGAGTTTGAGAGCCCACATGGAACAGGTTCCCAGCCATCCCAGATGGCTCCTGTCCTAGCCATCCCAGCTGAGCCCAAACACACAGGTGAGCTCAGGTAACACTACGTGGAGCCATCCCCATGAACCATCCCAGCTGTGCACAGCCCAAATTGTTGAACTAAATAATTATGACCAAATTCAATGTGGTTGTATTAAGTGGCTAAGTTTTCACCAAAGTTCAATGATACAAAATCAATATATTTTTTCTATTTTCTTTTATTACTGGCATTATAGGTCATAACATCTAAGTTCCATTATTCTCTTTTTGACTTCTACAAGCCAACATCTTTTTTTACACCAATAGCAAACTCCCAGCATCAACTGGGGATCTGGAAGTGGCCCAGGTACCAGGTCCTATTCCCTAGTATAGAAACCATTGGCTTATTCTCTCACTCCTGGTATCCAGATACACCAGTTTCAAAACATTAAAGCCCATCCAAGGAAAATAAGGCATATGCTAATTTTGGTAGGTCCCTAAACCTCCCCATTCCTAAACTATTTCATGTGAACAAGAATTAGAAACAGCAGAAGGGACTGACCTCTCACAGACTTCCCTTTGAATGTTATAAATACCAAGCCCCAGTCAGTCTGATGTCTACAAACAAGGTTTGGGACATATTTTTCCAGTGAATATCAGTTATCTTTTCCTCGACGTGATTCCTAAACTGGTTCTGATACCAGCAAAAAACAAACAAAGAAAGTTTTGAACACTGGGGCTGTGATAACATTTTTGGAATACATGTGTTGCCACTCAAGGCCACCAGTTTGAAGGAAACCTCATTTGCATGTGTAAGTTCTCACCTTATTTTTTCCACAAGTTGTCACGTCAGGTAGATTGCATTCCAGAAACCTTGTTTGTAAACATCACACTGACTGGGGCTTGGTATTTATGACATTCGCAGGGATGTTTCTGAAAGGTCACTCCCTTCTGCTGTTTCTAATTCTTGTTCATACGAAATAGTTTAGGAATGGGGAGTTTTAGGGACCAAAATTAGCATATGCCTTATTTTCCTTGCATGGACTTTAATGTTTTGAAACTGGTGTATCTGGATACCAGCAGTGAGAGAGCAATCCAGTGGTTTCTACACTAGGGAATTAGGACCCGGTACCTGGGACATTTCCACATCCCCATTGATGCTGGGAGTTAGCTACTGGTGAAATCCTGGACCCAACTCAGAAACGTTTTATCTAGAGGTTGTCCGTAAGTATTCACATGATGCCTACAGGGAAGACTGGAAGACTGTTTCTGATCTTCCTAAGCGGTTAGAATCCTTCTAACACTGAGGAACAAAATTTTATCTTATGCAGTAGAATCACTGAACATCGAGTACAAATGTTCTGTTGACAAGAAGACACTTCCTACAGAAATTTTACAACACACATTTTTCCCTTGTTGCATTATTCTCCTTTTCATTACTCTCTTTTGTACAGGAAGACGCACAAATCCTTGGAGTTCCTTGCTCAGGCATTTCCATCTATTGCACGAAGGAAAAGAAAAGAATATCATAGGACATGTCTGAGGGGTTTCCTGAGGCCCTCTCAGGAAAGAATTGTAGCAGAAAATTGTTGAGAACATGGACACCATATATAGAGTTTAGAGTTCAGAGTTTGTGTTTGGCTTTGCCTAATGTAACCTGGTCCAGGATTCTCTATTTAGCCTTCATCATTTGGTGTTAGATGCGATTTGGGGGGTGAGGGGGAGAAGAACCGTTGCTGGACTTATTATATTAGCCTAATCTGATTGTCTTTGCCTTTGAGAATTTCATTCCATTTACATTTAGAATGATGGCTGATATATTTCCTTTTATTTCTTCCATCTGATTTTATATTTATTAAATATGTGCATTTTTATGGAGACATAATTTACATAAAGTAAAATATATGAATCTTGAGTGCGATGTTCAGTAATTTCTTACACAGGAGCAAACACAAGCAGCTGTCACCAAGATCAAGATATATAGAACATGTCCACCATCACAAAAAGTTTTTTATGCTCCTACTCAATCAATAATCCTTTCCCTGAGGTAATCACTATTATGAATTGTATCATCAGCAACTTATGAGAGTTCCAATTATTCAGTTTCCTAGCTATCACTTCATATTGTCAGTTTTCTTAAAAAAAATTTTAACTATTCTGCTATGTATGTTCTGGTATCTCACTGTAATTTTTTTTATGTGATTTTTAATTTATTAACATATTTCTCTGATGAGTACTGTTGTGCACCTTTTCCTATGTTAATGGAAATGTGGTTATCTTCTTATACGAATTGCCTAATAAAAACTTTTGTCCCTTTTTTAAAAAAAATCAGCTCACCTAAAAACTGGGTTGTCTTTTTTACTGATTTATAACTTAATTAAAAATGCTAATTATAAATCTTTTGTTTATTATATGAATTGGGCATGTTTTCTCATATTACGAAAATTTTCTTTTTACTTAATCTTTTTTGAAGATGTGTTTTTCATTTCAATGTAGTCCAATTTACTATTATCATTATTTAGTAAACATAAACATCTTCTAATCATTTTTGTTGCCAGCAATATTTCATTGATATTAGGAATTTGGTGGAAATGTATTTCGAGAGAATGTGTTTGTACAATTTATCATTCAAGAACACTGTTGGATTACTTTAAATAGAAAGTGAAATTATAAAAAAATATGTAGGAAAACCAAATCTAGGCCTTCTATTTTCACATCTTTCTCATTTTCTTAACATTGTTTAGCATTTTAAATCTAAGTTTTAGATGCAGCTTCTTAATGAAAATGGTGCTTTTATATTAAGTTAGTGAAACATTTCAATGAAATTAAGCAGCTTCATAAATGTTTAAGTTATTTTAATTTAATATTTGGTATATATTTGGACATAAAAATAAGACCTCTAAAGCTCTTCCACAAACTAAAAGTGATATGTTGTGAAAATATAGTCTTTAATCAATTTGATTTCCTTCCTTAAAATTTCAACTCCATTTTTTCAGGTGACAAATGTTGAAATGTTCTATAATTCAGTTTCAGGTTATGATGCAATAACTATGCAATCTATTGTGTAGATTCTGCTGAGGTGTTGTTTTTAGTTGGGTAAACTGCTCATTCACTCAACTTCTTCATGATAATGATGTTTTGAGATCATCTATTTCATTTATAGAGATGTTCCATGAGATTTCCAAAGTATATCTGCTTTTGCTCTTATTCTCTTAAATTTGTTAGTGCATATTGTGTAAACATTTGGAAGCCGTGCTTTAAATGCTGGTGTCTCTATAGAAGCATACCCACTCATTAATTCACAAAAGTCACCTTCTCTTGCAGTCTGGCCATTGTGAGCAAAAAATCCAAATGAAAGCAAACAAAAAAAGGAACACTTATACATAGCTTGTCAGAATGTTTCTTCACATTTGTGAAAACATCATAAGATCATTTTAAATGAGATTATAGATTTCCCAGGTGAAATCTCAACCTCTTTCCTCCAACACATTTCTGACAACTGATGGATCCTATTATCCCTAGCATCACCAGGGGACACATGAGCCAGAACCTCCCTGTCTTTCCCCACTACACAGGGACAATTAAGCTCTCTGTGGTTGTTCCCATTAAAATCTCAGCATCAGCAAAACCTCATGAGGTGCTTCATTTTCTTCCAACTAATACATGCTCCATCCTTCATCCCACATTACTCAAAACTGCAGATGTAGTCCAGGCCCTTCCTAGACTCCATGCACCACCCACTCCAACCTGACTTCAGCCCCCTTTCTGGGCCAGTGCAGGTCTCCCCCCAAATCGGTAGTGTCTTTCATTTCACTGAACTTGAAGAATATTTCCCAGTGCCTTTGTGCATTTCCTCAGTGAGATTCATCACCGTTGACCACTATTACCTTCTTGAAGGACTCTTTCTCCTTCTCCCATATTTTGGGGTAGACTCCTCATGGATAATTGGGAAACATTAACGTTTGTCATGGTGTATATAAAACACCCTTAACCTCTTCACTGTTGAGTTGATTGAAGGCTGACAACCCCGTCCTTGTTCCCCATATTAGTTACCTTTAATGAATAATTCAGTCATCATCTCTACAGGGTAGTGTGACATTACCCTCAACTTCAGAACTTAATTTTAACTCAAAGACTTAAGCAATTAATCCATCCATTCATCAAAGTATTCACTGAAAACCTACCTTGAGACCCAGAATAATATATGACACACAATAGCTACTTTATAATTATTATGTCCCTTAAACAATCCTATTTGGTAAAAGAAAAATACTGTGTTGAAAGAAACTATGTTACTGGAAATCAAGAGATAAGTCAGAGTTGAATATGGAACTCATTTTGAACTCATATTGTCTTATAAAGGAAATAAAATATAAATGCCAAGTAAGGATTCATTATTACACACACACACACACACACACACACACACACACACTTATAAAGAGAGACAGCACCTATTATATGGTGGACACTGCCCTAAAATCAGACATGGACCCTGTCTTTGTAGATCCCGTAAGATAACAGAGAAAACAGACATTAACAAAACTATCCTACAAATATGAGATTATACTGATGAATTTCCTGTAGTGGCAGGTCCAAGGTACTTTGATATCATGCCATATAAGGATATGCTCTGAGGACGATCCAGTTAGAAAGTGACATTGATTTAAGACCTAGTGTGAAACTAGGAGTTGACCAGGGGCAGAGGAGAGAGAAGGACAGGGTGAATATGGAAAACAAGATGTCATACGAGAGAGGCACTGAGAAAAATGACTCGAGATTTTTATCAGTCAACAATTTCTAGAGAAACAGAACCAATAGGACGCATGTGTGTATATCTATACATCTATATCTGTATGTAATCTGAAATCTGTAGGGCAGACTGGCACGCTGGAGACCCAGAGACCTTCAACCGATTAGATGAGACCCACCCACGTTATGGAAGGTAATCAGCTGTCCTCAAATTCTACTGATTTAAATGTTAAAAACATCGGAAAAATAAATTCATGACAATATCTAGACTGCTGTCTGACCAAAACCCGTGCCTAGCCAAGTTGACACATAAAATTAAACATCACGAGATTTTAGAAGATAAATCAATTACTGCCAGCTTAAAAAGTGAGGCCAAAACCAGCAAGCTGGTGAAAATGGATTAGTGATTTTATTGAATCTTCAAGGATGGATGGCATTTGAACACTCTGGCTTTGGGGTGTGGGCAGAGGGGCGTATTTCAGCAAAGGGAGCAAGGTAAAGATGCAATGGTAGGTAATTGCTGGGTGTGTACAAGGCACACTGATCAATCTGAACGAAGACTATATACAGTAAATCTTAGGATGGGAGGATGCAAAAGCATGACACAGCCAGAATTTGGGTAAGGAGCTTGGATTGATTTTACAAGCAACATGTAATTTTTATTTTTGAGTAAGAAAGTGACATTACCAGAGACAGAGAGATGAGAAGGCTTATACAATGTAAGACGGATTTAGATAAAAGGGAGTGGAGAATATAATTAATTAATATAATATGTAATATAATCTATAATTTAATATAATTAACATAATTAAGAATAGGCACAGAAAACCACAATGCTAGACAGTCAATGAGAATTCTGTGTGTTACTAGTTGCCAACTGGAAGTTAAGTTTTAAAATGTTTTAATTATGTTGCAATCCATAAAGTGAGCACATTTCAAAACTAAGGAATTTTGCAAGCAAAAATGTGATGACTTTATTTTCCTTAAATCCATAAAGGCTTTACTGCACAAAAGCATAAGGTTTCACCTCCTTATTAAAAATTCAAGAATGAGTTAAATATGTACTCATTTCTCTGCCAAGTTAAGTCCTGGACATACAATTCAAGGAAAGGAAACATTGTTTATGCTGTAAAGCATCAGGGATTGGAGGGGTGTGCGTGTGTGCCGAGTCATTATGTACAGCAAATATTATCAGATAGGATTTAAAATATAATTTATTTATTTTGATAAAAAAAATGGATAGGCAAACACTAGCAAGGCTAGTTTGTCTTTTTCTCCTACGCTCTGACAAACCTCTCCTGTACTGCACAAGGCAGTCGTCAAGAGACCAAAAGCCAAATGAGTACAAGGACGTTATCACGTGAAACACTACTATGAACTGCTGTCTTCGGCCTGCAGACATTTCATATAACCAGACCTGAATCCTGAATCTGCACTCTTTTTTTCTTTTGTCCTTTGAATCTAAACTGCTTCTTATTATGTTTAGTACATTTATCAATTGAGCTTTTATTACTATTGCACCACAGCATGCACCATAGCAAATGTATGAAATCTGCACACTGAACACAGTTCACTATGCAAGAATTATTTCGGTTAATGTCAATTGCTAGACCCTAAAGGCAATCACGGCAACAACCAAAATAAATAAATGGGACCTGATCACATTAAAAAGCTTCTGCACAGCCAAAGAAACTATCACAAGAGCAAACAGACAACCTACAGAATGGGAGAAAATTTTTGCATGCTACAAATCCGATAAAGGGCTGATAACTAGAATCTATTTAGAACTCAGGAAAATCAACCTGAAAAAATCAAACGACCCTATCAAAAAGTGTGCAAAGGACATGAACAGAAACTTTTCAAAAGAAGACAGAATAATGGCCAACAAACATATAAAAAAATGCTCAATATCTCTAATCATCAAGGAAATGCAAATCAAAACCACAATGAGATATCGCTTATCTCCAGTGAGACTGGCCTTTATCAAAAAGTCCCCAAACAATAAATGTTGGCGTGGCTGCGAAGAGATAGGAACACTCATACACTCCTGGTGGGACTGCAAACTAGCGCAACCTCTGTGGAAAGCAATATGGAGATACCTTAAAGAGATACAATTAGAAGTACCATTTGATCCAGCAATCCCATTACTGGGCATCTACCCAATAGAACAAAAGACACTCTATGAGAAAGACATCTGTACCCAAATGTTTATAGCAGCACAATTCACAATTGCAAAGATGTGGAAACAACCCAAGTGTCCATCAATACATGAGTGGATTAATAAAATGTGGTATATGTATACCATGGAGTACTATTCAGCTTTAAGAAACAATGGTGATATAGCACCTCTTGTATTCTCCTGGATAGAGCTGGAACACATTCTGCTAAGTGAAGTATCCCAAGAATGGAAAAACAAGCACCACATGTACTCACCATCAAATTGGTATTAACTGATCAACACGTAAGTGCACATACAAGAATAACATCTATTGGATGTCGGGCAGCGGGGAGGGGGGAGGAGGGGACAGGTACATGCATACACAAAGAGTGCGATGTGCACCATCCGGGGGATGGACACACTTGAAACTCGGACTTGTGGGGGGAGGGGGGAGAAAGGGCAACACACGTAACCTAAACATCTGTACCCCCATAATGTGCTGAAATAAAAAAGAATTATTTCGGGGTCATATTTTATAACAATGGGCATTACATCTGTATTTACTAGGAAAAAAGATATTTATTAAATGAATATAAACTAGCCCTTCCTGCAAAGTTCATAATGATGATATGTTTATAACTTTCAGTTACTTGAAAAATTTTTAAGTTTTATCCTAAATATTTAAATAATTTTTCATTTCGCTGTGCTTTTCCATCCATTTTAACAATTGAGCTGAGTCATAGGCACACGGTCACACATTCAAACACACACCCGTGTGCATGCTCACGCAAAGGCCAAAACTGAATCATATAGAATATAAAATAATCATTCTTCTTCCTGCTCCTTAGCAGTAATCACTAAATTGATTTTTAAAATATTTTTACTCATAGTTCCTATGTTTTTTAAAATTGTTTCACTAGATATACACATATGACTAATATATTTTATTGTTTTGTATGTTTTCAAAATTTATATAAATGGAATCATATTAAATGTATGCTTCTGACTTGCTTTTCACTCAATTTTATGTTTTTGAGGTAAATCCATGTTGATATGGATAGCTGCATAATATCCATTTTTTTGGAATACCACAATGTATCCACTCTCCCTGCCAGTGGGTATCTGGATAATGCTACAAAATGTGTGCAAATGTGCTTGAGGCACACATACACTAATTATTTTAATACAGTCAAATTTGTTGTATATCATGTGCTGCTCAAATTAACTAGGTAACTCACCATTTTTCCCAAAATGCTTTTAATAATTTATTCCCCCAACAGAGGTGTCCCCGTTCTGCATCCTCTCTCATACTCACCAGACATTTAGATTTTGGCCAATCAGATGGGGCAAAACATTAATAGTATCTCTTCATAGTTTTAATTTGCATTTCTCCCAGTAATAATAAGAACGGGTATCTTTTCATATTTTTATTGGCAATTTGTGCTTCCTCTTGCATGAAATACTGTCTCACATATTTTCCTATATTTCCTTTGGTTTGTTTGAATTTTCCTTATTGATTTGTAGATGTTATCCATTTTTTTTATTTCAGAGTACTACGTGGGTACAAATGCTTTGGGTACATAAATTGCCTTTGCACTGCCTGAGTCAGAGCTACAAGAGTGCCCATCCCCCAGATAGCACACACCACACCCATTAGGTGTGCATTTATCCATTCTCTCTCCCTCCCACTTGCCCGACACCCTATGAATGTTACTTTCTATATGTGCACATTAGTGTTGATTGTTTTATGGTGAGTACATGTGGTGTTTGTTTTTCCATTTTTGTGATACTTCACTTAGAAGAATGGGCTCCAGCTCCATCCAGGATAATACAAGAGGTGTTAATTCACCATTTTTTTTAATGGCTGATTAGTACTCCATGGTGTGTATGTATATATATATACCATATTTTATTAATCCATTCATGGATTGGTGGGCATTTGGGTTGTTTCCACATCTTTGCAATTGTGAAATGTGCTGCTATAAACATTTGAGTGCAGGTGTCTTTTTTATAGAATGTCTTTTTTTCCTTTGGGTAGATACCCAGTAGTGGGATTGCTGGATCAAATAGTAGGTCTACTTTTAGTTCTTTGAGGTATCTCCATACTCCTTTCCACAGAGGTTGTACTAGTTTGCAGTCCCACCAGCAGTGTATGAGTGTTCCTATCTCTCCGCATCCACACCAGCATTTGTTGTTTGGGGACTTTTTGATAAAAACCATTCTCACTGGAGATACGTGATATCTCATTGTGGTTTTGATTTGTATTTCCCTGGTTAGATTTCTATCAATTTTTGAAGAAAAATCCTTTTGTTAACAATATATATGGCAAATATTTCCTTACCATGTGGCGCTTTTTTTTGTGGTACCATTTTTAATAGAGTCATACATTACATACAATAAAATTCAACCATCTGAAGTACAAAGCTCAAAGAATTTTGACAAACACACACAATCATGTAATCATTTATATTTAATGTAATTATTTCTGTGTTGAAGTACACAATTACCATCTTGCTATTTGGTTTCTATTTTTCCCATCTATTCTTTGTTCCCTTTTCTGCTTCATTTTTGCTTGATTATTTTTATGATTCCATTTTACCTCATTTTGGTGTATCGTCTATTAACTTTTTATTACAATGATTGCTTTAGGATTCATCTGTGGCATCATCCGTTTATCAGTCTACCTTTGATGATAGCGGACCACTTCACAGTTAGCGTAAGGACCTTGAATGGTTAATTTCCGTTTCCCAGCCTGGGATTCACACTGCTGCATAGCATGCATTCGGCATTTACAGGGGTTAAAATCCTCACAATGCGTTTTTATTGTTTTGGTTAAAACTCTCAACGATAAGAATATTCTATATTTACTTGCAAGGTTACTATTTCTAGTGCTTTTCATTACTTTGTGTAGACACATACATTTATTTTGATAATTGATATCAATTATTGATATCATGAAATTATTATTTATCAATGGGCATAAAACCATATTATTGTTTGTGTCTTCCTTTTTGCTCCCTTTTATTTTTCTTGCCTCCTTTATATTTCCTTATATTATATTTGTATTGTTTTAGGAGTATTTTACAGAAATTATTTTGCATGTTTATTTCAATAAAGCCTGGAGTTATTCATTATCTTCATTTTCCTTACATCTGGACTGTTTTAATCTTACACATTTTTCAAGATAGTTAAAATTTAATAACCTAAAGAGTACTGTAGAAAGAAGATTGGCTATGAAATCACACCATCCTGATTTTAATCCTAGTTACATTTTTTTCTTGGCTATAAACTTTGGTAAATAATGTACCTTATTTGAGCTTGATCTTCTGAAATGTAAAATGGAAACATGATATTTAATTGCATAATTTTCAAAATAGGACTAAAAAGCACATAGTAGGCATTCAATAAATATTAGTGACTTCCCTTCCCACTAAATTTAATCAGGCAGATTTTAATAAGGGAGTCAAATCCACCCTACTTGGAATACCGGAGATAATATGGAAGCACATTTCTACCAGCCTGTCACATTAGATATGATGTGAACCGAACACTCTATGCAGACAGAGAAGGGGACATGACGACAGTGCCTCCATAGCATGGAAGTGATGTAATACACACCAATAGCTACTATACTTCAAACTAGAGACAGAATCATGTAATTAACTCTGATCCCATCTTGTTTGTTGAATTACATTTGTTATGTCCGTTGATTTCGATGGGCCTCAGTTTCTTAACCTCTAAAACGCAGATGATTATAACATCTGTAATATAATGTGGATTTCTAAATTTTTCAGATTCTCTGATTTTATAATTTGGGAAAGTAAACTACATATTTCTTTGTTCATGAATAAAATAGCATTTTATTTTGTAATATAATTACACAGATAACTTTAGGAATGCAGTTACTGTGAGGGGAATATTTTGGGTGAATAAAATTATTCCATGGGTTGTAAAGAGACGTTTTGGGGTTTTTTTTTTTTTCTTTTTATTGAAATTGGTAGCTTCCTGCTGATAAAGACCATATCATTGTTCTTTGTCTTATAGAAATGTGTTTTGCTGATGCATGTTACTGTGCTGTGAAGTTGGGCTTTCTAAATTGTAAACTATACTCTGATGCATTTTTATTATTCCTCTTCAGAATGCTGGTATATATAGCACTGTTTTCTCTGACAGTGCACTGGGCTAAGTTGTTATTAATATTAACTGCTTTATTGCATGTTAGGTTTACATGGTCGAGGTTATTGATTTCCTTTATAACGAGGGATTCAATCGCATTATTGTACTGTGGTTATTATGTATTGTGGTTATTCCTGCAAATTAATGATGATGAACCAAATTATGCTGTTATCAGTTGACTGAATGATTATGAATATGACACATTTTGTAACATCAAAGTAAAATTAATTTACCTACTTCTGCTTTTTCAAAAAAATGCAACAGTGTTTGTACAGCTTGATTTTAATGGAAATTGTGCCAATTTCCTCCTACTCTCTCGGTTGTTCTTATCACATTGCATGGAATAAATTAATAATGTGCTTTAAGAAATTTAATATTTGCCAGCTTTCCTTGACATTGTTAAACTAACTTTTCAGCTGAGCATATATTGTTTTATATCTTATTTCATAATAATTAACTATTAGATCATTGAATAAGCCAACGAATATGCAGTGCTAATTGTTGGTATTTAATTTGGTGTACAAAACTAATTCTACTTTTATGCCCAAGAACATTCCTTTTTGTATAAATCCCTTATGCATAAGAATGGATTCTTCATATTTTGAATTTTGTGTTTTAATATTATAATTGTTATCTAGCATAGTTTCACTCAATATACCCTTTCCATCTCAGATGTTACCTATATTGTTTTCCCCTTTATTCGTATCTGAGTAGCCATGATTGCTTTTGGGGTCTTCTTCATAAAGTCTTTGCCTAAGCTGATGTCTGTAAGAGTTTTTCCAACATTTTCTTCTAGAATTCTTATGGTTTTATGCCTTAGGTTTAACTCTGTTATCCATCGTGAGCTGATTTTTGTGAGTGGTGAGAAGTGTGGATCCTGTTTCAGTCTTCTACATGTGGTTATCCAATTTTACCAGCACCATTTATTGAATAGGGATTCTTTTCCCCAGTGTATGCTTGTGTCTGCTTTTTCAAAGATCAGATGGCTATACGAGGATGGTTTTATACCCAGGTTCTCTGTTCTGATCCATTGGTCTAAGTCTCTGTTCTTGTGCTAGTACCATGCTGTTTTGATTACTATATCTTTGCAGTATAGCCTGAAGTCCAGTAAAGTGATGTCTCTCAATTTATTCTTTTTGCTTAAGGTTTCTTTGGCTGTACAGGGTCTTTTCTGGTTCCACATGAAGCATAGAATTATTTTTTCTAGATCTGCAAAAAATGATGTTGGCATTTTAATAGAGATTGCATTGAATCTGCAGATCACTTTGGGCAGTACAGACATTTTCACAATGCTGATTCTGCTGATCCATGAGCATGGTATATTTTTCCACCTGTTAAAATTTGCAACCTTTATCTACATCAAGCTCAAAATCTCTATCGTTTTTTTCTCATCTCATGGCCCTTCAATCTTCTCCGGAATTTTGCTCCATTTGTAATCTGACTTCTCTTCTTCACCCTCAGTTTCTGCGTTTCCATTGCTAACTTCCTCCAAGTGTAAAGACATGCTTCACATTTCCCCATTCAAAGAGATTCCACCTCAATTCCATTCTTCTCTCAGATGTTTGCACTCAGTCTTCTTCTCTTCAAGGAAAAAAATAATATTATGAAATAACATTCTCACATCAATAATGCTTCTCTTTTTCATCTCTCATACTTCCTTTCACATCTTGCAATACAGATTCCAACTATACTCTTCAATCGAAAACACCGACTATGCTTCTCTTTGGTTCCTTTTACTCTCTGCTTCCTGGTTCTCTATCTGCCTCTGTGTAATCATACAGTCTCAGTATTTCCAGATGGATGCTCTCTTGTCCTCCTCCACCTGCCCTTTCATGTTGACATTTACTTGGATTTTTATAATCAGCTGTCATCTTTCCCCTCTAAATTCTTGGCAGTATCACCTTCCTCCATGGCCTCGACTATATCCCCAGGCCAGTCCCTTCTTCTTTTAAATCTTGTCTTTTCCTTCCAGACTTCTCTGTGCAGGTGCCTCCTGGACATTTCCATATAAATGTCCCCAGATGACTGAAATGCATTTTATTGAAGAGAGAATTCTGTATTCATCTGTCTAAACATACTACTCCTTCTGTTGCATGCCTGGATGACGAACACTACTAAACACCCTCCAGCCCAGAAGAGACAGAGTCTTGCATCAGTTTGTCTTCTCTCCTTCAACTGCTAACCAGCTTGACTAGCTAGTCAAGTTAGATGAGTTACTTGGTTGGATAATTCCACCTTATGTTGATCCACTCTATCAGTACCTGGTCAGAATTTATCACTACGTCCTTGACTCTTCCTTATTTATGTACTTATTTACTATCAAGTATTAATTGAGAGCTGAGAATGTGTCCAGTATTAATGAGGGCTCTAGATATAGAAGAGCTTTAGGGTGACTGAGGGAGGAGGAAATACAGGCATGTAAACATAAAGTTATCAAACTTTAGTATAAATGCTTGGTGGAGATATGTGCATAATAATACCTGTACAAGTGTGGCTGTCTAAGAAAGCTATTTAAGGCAGTGGAGATTTGAGAATTTCCATAGACTGGTAGACCAGGGAAACTGCAGGTGACTACTTAAGTGTACATACAGTAATAACATTCATCAGGTGTCGGACAGATGGGAGGAGAGAGGAGAGGATGGGTATATTCACACCTAACGGTTGCCGTGCGCACAATCTAGGGGATGGACACACTGGAAGCTCTGACTCGGGTTGGGCAAGGGCAATATATGTAACCTAAACATTTGTACCCCTGTAATATGCTGAAGTGAAAAAAAATTAAAAAAAAAAAAAAAAAAAGAATGGCTAGAGCACAGGGCTACAAAGAATAGTGGGGAATTTAGAGGTTGGCCAGGACTGGACAATGAAATGTCTTCTCTACTGGGCCAAAGAAGTTAGATTTATCTTGAAGTGAATAAGGAGCCATTGAAAGAATGCAACAAATGGGATTTATGTCATCCATTTCTCTTTGCATTGCTCACTCCATCATTTGGGCTGGAGGTAGTTTAAGAGTATAGGAAGAAGTATTTTGGAGTCTGGCACAATAATAAAGAAAAAGCAGAAGCTGGTGGAACGAAGAGATGGCTTTGAGAGACAACAGGCAGGTTGAAGATTCAGAACTGTGTATACAATGAAATGTCAATTCATTAAGTGTAAGGGGTAAATTAGAAGGGGCAGGAAAGACGTGGGACTTGATCCACCACGTGGATGGTGGTGCCTTTGATTGAGGAAAGGAATGTGGATGGAGGTGAAGATTTGAAGGATCTCTTCCTGCTGTATCTCTGAAAGGTTTTGTTGAGTGCAGTGTTTGCACTTAATAAATGAATTTATTTGGGAGAATTATTGTAAATTTTATTGTCTTAATGGCAATTGTTCTAAAAATTGAATTCCATTTCTCATTTAGAATTATGGAAATTTTAAAGAGCTCCTTTAGTTCTAATGGCTCATTTTCCAGATAAAACCAAGGACAAACATTATTTGCTCAAAGTCACGAAGCAATTACTAGCAAAGCAGACATAAACACCAGCTCTTGATGTGGTATAAAATGGAAGTGAACGTTATTTCAATTCATGTGATTAATGTAACTTGGGTAAAATCCACACTGAAAGTTCTCAGATAAATAAAACATCATAAATGAAAGTGTTTATGGAACTGTTTCAGTCAGAAATTTACTGATGGGTTTATTCTACAAAACAAAATCTGTTATTTATATATATAAAATTCATTACAATTAACTTGGGATACCATACCTTACTGGTTAGCCAAATATACTTTTTACTTATATTTTTAAATAATAGGACCTTATAATTACATTTACAAAGTTCCTGGTTTCACCTGGCATTTTCAAAATATATTCCTTTAAATTACATGATTTTAGGTTCTCAAGTAATTGACAAAGGTCAACTAAGTCTGCCCAACATTGATGATGACTTTAGCCCCAAAACTAGAGAATTTGCCTTCGTAAATAGCTATTTATACTAACATGGGAAAATACATTGCTGTCAGATTAAACTATGATTTTATTTTTAAATATCACCACGCCTTGGAAAAGATCACTATAGCTTGAAAAATCGTATTTACCTACTACTCAGATCTTGATCCTTGACATGATATTTTATAATTCCAATACATGGTGTGCATCTTTCTGAGTCAGTAGTTTTATCTTGGATGCCCTTTAAAGCATCCAAGATAATGTTAACATGATGAATGATTTTTCATTAAACTTAGCAGCCAACTTGCTGATATGTCTATGGAAAGCAGTGCTCCCCTTTTTAAAGAAGAAATTGATAGTTTCAATTTACATATTTAGAAATGTTATAAGCTTTAAGTTTTAAACTATGTGGTTTATAATTTAAGCTAGTGAGCTAGACACCATCTTCTGTGGAAGAAAAAAGTTATATTTTAACGTAACTTTAACTTCATGGACCCCACGGTCACCTTAAATTTTGCAAAAACGGCAAATGAGTTGCTGTTTTTAATTTTCCCTGAGGCAGTCTTCTGTTTGCACCAATGCTGATGATCTCCGGGCATAAAGCTTCATGTAGGTGGCCTGTAATCTATTAGTTCTGGAGTTCAGCATCTACGCTTGACTGCCTACTTGCAACAGAGAAGAAGGTAATTATCTAGTTAGCAGGAAAAATAAAATTTGACCCAGATTATCAAAGCGATTGCTTTGTTTGAAAGACAAGCCCTGACTGGTATAAAAATGACATTGAGAGGTAAGTTATATAAGGAGATTGAATGACAAGGCCATGCTGAATTTCCCGTCTGCTGCTGGTTAGGCAGATTGACTGAACACTGTGCTAACAAGGTCAAGGTCCTAGGTTAAATCCCCAAGTGGGTGGCTGACTTTGCTTTGATCTGTGGCCACAGAGTTCACCTTTCACTTCAGCTGTTTCTGAATATACTTATTAGGGACAACAAGTCTTAACATATAGGAAAATAATTATAATTATTTACATAGAGATGCATATAGATGTAATTGGGGGAAATGACAAGTTAATTATAAGATTAAGTAACCTGGAAATAAACTATAAAATAAATTCAATTGCAAATATCACTTTCTCCCATAAGAAGACTTCGTCTGGTGATTCTTCACCAAATGGAGTAACATTTGTTCGGAGTTGTACGTTTTTATAACCTGGCTTCTAAATTTTTTTTTAGAATGTACCCACTTGTCCTTCTGTGTCGAAGTTAGGCAAGTCATACAGATTGGTATTCTGCTAACCAATTTAATTAGTAAATTGTTAACAAAAAATGCTCCGAACTACTTTCTCGCCAGTAGCTAATGTCACACGTTCTACTGTCTAACTCTCACACACACTACACTAGGTTGTGGATATTACTATTCACGGAGGATTTATTGAGGGGTATGCAAACTATCTGTGCCTCTGAGGGTTACCCTTGGTTCCGACTTTTAGAAAGGGTATTCCACGGTGCAGCTTTTGCTATAACGTGCATTTAGCTCATTCTTGGGCTCATTATCTTGACTTTCCTTTCCTTTGCTCTAATTACATCTATTTTCCCTTGGCTATTGTAAATGTTTCCGTAGGTTACCACTAATTGTTTTAGAGTGAGGTAAGCTGACTAAACCTAATTGAATAAATGAGTTAAAACTAATAAGAAAAGTAACTGTAGACACATGCCTTTGGGGAACTAGATAAGATTTGTTTATCCATTCTTTTCTTTCCTTCTCAACCTGTGAAATCACAGGAAAAATGTGAATACTTGTTATAGAAAATGCATTGTAAAATGCCCTGGAAAGAATTTTTCAAATCTATTGAAATTGAGAGTGGAAAAACCAGGCAAAAAGCAATGTTGATACCCTCCTTCCCAGCGTCCCTGACACCCAGAGAATCGCAACACAACTCTGAATACCAGGAAATATACGTCAATTAATTCCATTGTACTTATATACAATTTGCAATAATTAACATTATTTAGTATAGTTTGTATTGAATGTTTACCTTGGCAAGGAAACAATTAGGAAAAAGCAACATTTTGTTTTGTTTCACTTTTTTCCTACCAGCTAGTAATAATTTATAGATCACTAAAAACCATAGGGATATATTTTTAAGATTTTATAAGATACCAAAAAAGGTGCCCTGAATAAAATGAATTGCAAGAACCCCACCAATGAGTAAGTTTGTGCTGGGACACGGGAATTTGAAAATAAAATATGTATAATGTCCAAAATAAACTTAGCATTGACCAGGAATGAAAATCAATTAACTGAAGAATTCTGCATAATTTTTGGTCAAAACATTAAGAAACTAAAGCCCACCATAATAACTACATCTTGGCACTGTAGAGCTTAACACCTCAATTGTCATTATAAATGTCATTAGCGGTAGTGACATTAATTAGCCATATCTTTATAACTTCATAATTTCACTGTAGCCTGTTCTCTCCCTCTGTCCCCATGACCACTGCTTTGGATGAATCCAGAATGAATCTCATTCTGCCTGGACTTTCCAGCACCTCTGCTCAATATTCTCTGAAAGACATTGTCACCAGTTCTCTTCCCAAAGTTGACATCAGATCACCATCCTTTCTATTAACAAACAGCAGCAGCAGCAACAAAAAACTTTACTTCCAGAATAAAATATCAATTCTTTCACTCATAACATTTAATATCCTCCAACACATTTATTTGTTTATTCATTCATTGATGCCTTCAAATAAAATGAGTGGCTACAGGCACAATTTCTATCATTATAGAATAATAATAATCATCAGGTATGATGCTAAGAGAAAAAAATGAATAACATACAAAAGACTCCCCTATAGATTGTGCTAAGTAGTATAAAGGAAACTAAAAAGTGCTAACGAGGGAGCTGAGCCCAGTCTCTGTCCCCCACTGCAAGACCCTGTTGTAGTGGTCCGAAAATAAATAAACAAATAATAATAAAAAAAAAGTGCTAACAAAAAGCATGTAGCCTAAGAGTTCAGGAAATATTTTTATGGGAATCTAACCTTAAAACCAAGACCTGATGGATGTATATAACTAAACTTGGACAAGGAGAATGGAGGGAAGAAGATTCCAGTAGAAGGAACAGTGTCTACAAAGGGATTTGGCCAGAAGCAGCATCAGGAACTCAAGAAACTGAAAAAGTCAGTGTTGCCCAATTGGTTGTTGCCCAATGAGAAGGTCAGGAGATGAGTACCCAGAGGAACCTAGGGAAGCAGCCTGTGGCTAGATCTTGCATGGCGTGTAGGGCGCTGTGAAAAATTAGGCAGGTTTCACCTGACAGGGGAGAAGGGTGGCGTATAATCGCTTCTGAAATGATCACTGTCTCTGCAGTGTTGAGCAGGGATTATCTTCCCTGGCAAGAGTAGACTCCTTCCAGGAAAGAATTGATGGCACCTTGGCCTTCAGCAGGCACGGTGGTGTGTTGAGCACGGGTTTGAGAAACATTTGGCAGGGAAATCGGCAGGACTAGGGGACAGATGCAGCGTGACCAGGAGAAGGGGCACGGGCTGGAAGGGACTTCTGGGAGGGGAATTATTAGTTCATTCAGTCCCATTTAAGTTCCAAGTGCCGTGAGATGTCCGGTGTCTACTGGTATACTCAAGTAGAGATGGCAAATATGAGTCTGAGGATCAGGGACAAGTGAGGAAAGGAGATACTACATTTTGGGGACGTCGACATTTATACAGCAGTTGAAGCCTGGGGCACGGTGAGCACTGCCTGGGAGAGAATGTGGAGTGTGAAAGAGCTTGAGCCCTGGGCTTCACTTCCAGGGGGTCAATATGGCATCTGGGGGCTACGCCTGCCCCATGGATGTCTTCTCTTTGCCAGCAGGTCATTACAAAATGGAGGATTTTGATCAGCCTTGGATGGGCCATGCTGTCTCTAGTTTACCAGAGCCCCCACCATTGCCCATCTCACCCCCAATTTGCTAGTTGGCTCCTCTGTTTCCGTTACCTCCCTGGTCCCCTGTAGGCACTTGGATTTCAGCCTCTGCTTTGATTCCCATAACCTCATTCTGCAAATATATAACATATCATCCAGTATCTTTTGTTTGTTCAGCTCCTATTGCCCTGTGCTACAATTTGCACCTTCCTGAACACGGGGGAAACCTGATACTTCATTCTGTCCACAGCTGGATATTTCCTTCTCAGTCTCCCTTTATGGAATCTTCCTTCTGTCTCGAGACCCAGCTCAATGCATTTTGTCACCTAAGATTCACCTCATTCCCCTTCTGTCAGAACTTTCTCTGTCCTCTGTTCCCACAGCAGTTTGTCCTAATTTCATATTTAATTGGAACTTTTATTACAAGTTTTTATATACATGTCCACAAAATTCGCTATTATGCAGAGATGTCAGGGACACGTCTTTATTGCTTTTGCATCCTTCCTTTATAGCAGTTTGCATAATGTTATGCTCAGAATTTGTCATCACATCTGTACTCATTGAATTTTGTTGCATGAACCAAAAACATCAGGATTCTAATATCCGCTTTCGTGTTTAGGGCATTAGCGGCGGCACCTAAATTTATAAGTACACCAAAGGCACTTGAGGGTGGCGGGGGGGGGGGGT